>JABEVN020001070.1:0-26450 GCA_013146195.2 Codonopsis lanceolata | reverse complement strand
TTAATTTTTTTTTATTTTTATTTTATTTTATTTTATTGTTATTTTAATGCTTAGATTTTCTTAGTTTTAATTAATTTTTCTCTGCTGTTTTAATGTTTTTTTAGTTGGGTTTGTGGCGTGAGGTTGGAGTGCATAGGAAGAAGTACGAGTGTTTTGGTGAGATCTTGAGAGCAATCCTTTTCTTCGGGGCGTGCGGCCAAAACTACTGAGGGGCTAAGTTTCAAGTTCCCAAAGAAGGCAAGTAGCGGGTGAATAGTGGAAAGGCCGTTCACATAAAGCGACTCAATTCAATTTGGGGCTTTAGCTAACCTCCTCTTATCAAAGCAACGCACTCTCTCCCACTTCATCTTCATCAATATGTGCGAATTTCTTCATCTCCCCAAAGTCTTCGGCCCCATTGTTGTCTTCTTCTTTTTGTCAATGGCTCCCAAGCGCATTGCTCCACCTTCTCTCCCGGCGTCGATCGGTGGTTGCTTACAATTATGCCGTCGGTGGTAAGCGCATCATCGAGCCGGTTGAAATTTCAACCACTTCTTCATCTTCGGCCTCTTCGCATTCATCGCCGGAGTCCTATGCGCCCGGCCTCTTCAACTTCTTGATCGCGTGAGCTCTACCCCATCGATTCAGGTGTCCCGGCGCCGGTCCCTCGCATCAACGAACACCCGCCGCCGCCTCCTCCTCCGTCCTCTGATTAGGGAAGTTCTTCTCCCTTTTTATTTTGGTACTTATTTGTTCATTGGGGACAATGCAGGTTTTTGGTGTGGGGGAGGGATTTTGGATTTTGGTGAATTTGTGGAAATCTTGAATGCATGTTTTTTTGTTGTTGGGTATTCTTGTTGGATATGAGGATATGATTTTTGATGTTGGGATGTTTGGTATTTTAATGTGCATAATCATGGTAAAATAGGAATTTTTGATATATGATGGAATTCTTTTTGAAATGTTTACGTTCTAATTTAAATTGCATGTTTTCGAGAAAAAAAATTCTTCAACCTTTGGATATGTATGTGTTGACTTATAGCCATTTAAAGTGAGATTTTGGGCCATTTATGGAGCATTCCATTCATTTTGCTCTCGGTTCTTCTTGTGTGTTTACGCTTTCGGATGCCAATTCTAGAACTTGCATGTTTGCTTACATTTCGAGATCACATAAATGGGTTTATGCACTAACATGATTAAGGCATTTAGGAAATACCAATTTTGGCTATCTTTTTCTATCCGACCCTTTTAATATTACCCCTAGTTAGCCCTTTTGAGCCTTACCTATTTCTTTGACTCAACAGTTTAAATGAACCTTAGCCTTTTAACTTTCTTTTCATTACCAATGTCAAGAATTGTAGGAATTACATGTGAATCATAGTTTTAATTCGTCGTGAGTTGAACATTAGATGAAATACATCTTGTTTTGTACCGAGAATATGAGATATTTGGTTTTGAGTTGTGTTGAATGTGGTTACGCTTTAGAAGTGTGCCAAATAAGAGCTTGGTTCATCCGGTGGTACGTAAGCGGTGAGAACAAAAGTAGTGGCGGGCGAGAGTTTGTAAAGAAAAAAAAAGAAGAAGAAGAATAAAAAGTTAGAAGAAGCTTGAGGTGAAAAAAATCTTAATATCTATTTTGGTTGTGCAAAAGTGTTGTGATCAAGTTTGAGCTTCATGAGGACATTAATCGGTGATAATTGAGCTGTGAGTAATGTGTTATTTCTACAATTCCTTGACATTTTAATTCACCTTATATCCCTATATCATACCTTATTAACCCATAGCCCCATTACAACCTTTAAAAGACCTTTTGATTGGTGCATTTAACTCATACTTAGTGATGGAGATTTGATCAACTTGCAAGCTTATGGTAATTGCATTCCGTAGTGTTGAGTCGAGTGCTTAATTACATATCCTTATCTAAACACTTGAGTGGATGAGTGTCTCCTTGAGGATGGTTGAGACATGCATATGTGAAGGTTGAAGATCCTTTTGGAAATATGTTAGTTAATTTAGATGAAACATTTTTAAACAATTCCATTATCTTGATTGAATTTTATTTTTCCTATGGTCATGCACATTGAAATACATGTATCCAAGTAAATCATATCTTAAATAAGTTGTCTGAGATAAAAACATGCATTCTTGTGCAGTTTTGAAGATGCTTGAGGACAAGCATCGTTTGGTGTGGGAATTTTGATGGGAACCCCAAAGTGCGATAAAATTAGCCGGTTTTATGATTTATTTTAGAGCAAATATTACACTTTTGGTTGGTTTTGTCTTGATTATGATGTAGGTACACGGAGGCAAAGAGGAAAGTGTTGGATTCGGGGAAAAAGGAAAACTTGGGATGTCATATGGGCACGTGATATTCACATTTCGGGTAGTTGTGAGTTATTGAAGTTTCAAGCGGAACTGTTGGGCCGGTTAGAATACGGTTATTTGTCTAATTCGGTTTATGTATTAAATGGAAATACTAATTTGCAAGTAGTGGGAGGTTTTTGGAAGTTATCGGTAGTTTTAAAACTACCAAGTAGTGGTTTGGAGGGAGAGTGGAGTCATATTTATGTATGGATTTTCTGATCAGTGAGGAGGGGATTCGATCAGAAAATTGGAGGCATCAAGAAGTAGCTTTGAGGTAGAGAAAAGTCACTAACAAAGGCTAGGAGAAGTGTATGAAACTTGAATTCTTCTTGTAAGTTTAACACCTTTGGAACATTAAACTTTTGCTTGTTGTAAGTTGTTTTAATTATGTTTAGTAGTTAAATTATTTCTTCCAGTCAATGAACAATTAAGCCTCAAGCATTTTACTTTTGTGAGATCTAATAGATTTAATTCTTGTTTTATTTACAAATATTTGTTCGTTCTCCGTTTAACACGTTGGAAGATTGTTGTGTCTAATTAATGTTTGTGGCCAGAATATTAATTAACATAATAGTCTATAGCTAGTTAACGCTGTTGATCCGTAATTGTCCTCGGTTTTAACAAAGTGGCGAGTAATACACCTTTTAGGCATCACAAGCATAATCGGACCGTATTACGGGAACGGATAATCATTGTTACATGTTATTTCTTCAATATGCATGGCTTTGAATCGGGTCTCTCTCTTCTTAATGCAACCGGGTTATTAAATTTTACGAGCGTCTCGGAGGTTGTAATTCGGTTAGACGGTAATTAACAAGCGTCTCTTAATTATCAATTCGGTAAGGAGAGATTGAGTGTTAGGCGTTTGTCGACACTTTTAACCGGTTTATTTGAAATCCTACAAGATATCTTTGCATCGATGATCAGAAATAAAATGCGAGACGAAATTGAATCATTGGCTGGAATTTATTTTATTGAATTAAGTCAAGCATTAATCTGTTAGTTTAATTAAAAGCATTAATTTTCAGTTAATTAGTTAATTAGTTTATTTTTAGTTAATTAAAAATATAAATTCATATGCATTATTTACTTAGTAAAATTCTAAAAAGGAATAAGTACAACGTTCCCTGTGGATACGATCCCGACTTACCTTATACTCGTTATTAGGGAAGTAGGTGAATTAATTTTGACGAATTGACACACGTCAATGAGTGAGGCCATGTCTAAGGGGGAAGGGGGATTGTCACATATAAGGTTGGCAACCATATTTCATTTTGATAGTTCATTGACCCCAATCTGTCTCTCATCTCGTTCGATTGATCCTTGATATTACTCTGTTATTGTTCTATTTACTTCGTTGTGCACTGACAATACCCAATAAAGTTATCAAACCTTTGTTTTATTTTTTGGTTCATTTGAATTTAATTATCAAACCTTATTTATATATATGTATAATATATAATGTATTACAATTAATTACTTTGTGACCCAATGGATAAGATGCTACCTTACAGAAACAGAGCTTTTGTGTTCTACCCGAGCGGAGTCATCTCATCTTCGTTTTAATTTTTAGGTCGCGAATTTACTTATCAAAAAAAAAGTGAAGAATTGAGAACAGCTCAATCAAAGAAAGGAAGCAGAAGCATGAATTGAGAGAAAGAAAAACTATGAGAGAGAAGAGAATTGTATTTCTTGTTCATTGTATTGATTCTTGCATTACAAGCGAATAGGAACATGAATATATATCAGAAAGTATAATTGAGAAAACTATCTCCTCAATCTATCAATCGATTCTGACTATGAGGCGATTACATGAACATAACAAACTTTCTTCATGTTTCACTTTCGACAACCTTAGACTTACGCATTATACACTCAACACCCCTTAGGTCTTACATGCTTGAAATAAGCATCGTCTTCATGTTTCACTTGACACCCTTAAACCTGAGTTGTACACACGACACCCACAAAGTCTCACGAATCGGCGTGTCTTCTTTGTGTTGTAGCTGTATTTCCATCTTCATTTATAAAAAGTTTAGTTGACCATCAAAATATATTTAAATGGGTCATAATTTTTTTTGGTAAGATTGAATTACAAGTCCAATTATAAAAATCATTGGGTAGATTATATCAATATTCTAAGAAAATCAGGTTCTATTGCTATTTTACATTTTTACTATTATATTAATTGTTTATGTTTATTTGATTTTTAGCTTCATTAGTTGATTGTGTGTATTTTTTAGACTTGACTTTGTAGTGCAAACATGTTATCAAGACTATTCATTCAGAAGTCAAAAAAGAAATAAAAGAAAAAAGAATTTATGAGGTGACTAAAACCCAAAGAGGAGTTGTTGATCAGTTTTTTTAAAATAGTTTTTCGGTCAAAGATCCAATTGATGGATTACAAGAATATTCAAGTAATTAAGAACTAAATGAAAATATAATGAATCAACACTAAGAAATGAGAGAAGATGATAATGATGATTTGAATGAAGTTGTTAATATAATTGAGAATGAAAATGATAATGAATCTGAACAAACTAGTCATGCTTTGAATATATATGATCCAAGAACTTGAGATAACATTGGTAATAAAACAAGAGATCTTTTTGTTAGAGAAATGTTCTATAAGAGAGTAATATTAAAATCTCCTAAACATGAGATTTCAAGACATTTTTCATATTCTCAATATACTAGAAATTACCAAATTGACAGAATCAAGGTAGAAAATGGCTAGTGTACTCAAAAGATGCAAACAAAGTTTACTGTTTTTGTTGTAAATTATGTAAATCTTTGCAGAATAGTAGTTTTCAATAATTATTTGATACTTATTTTTTCTTGGATGTTTGTAGGAGTTGCAGTTTTTCAATACTTTGAATGATGAAAAGTGAAAAACTGTTTATCTAATTCGAGAAATATTGAAATGATATATTTATATATCTAATTCTCAACTTTTTGACCAAAAAACCTGCTTAAGTTAAAACATTTAAAGTACTTAATCAACACTAGAAAAAGATAAGCACATGCATCACTAAAGATTGCCAAAATTTTCAAAGTTATATTGGTAGAACTACCTCTTCTTTATGTATGGCTTAATATAAGTAGACGTAGCCATGTATACCTCACTGCTTTATCATTTAGTCCGAAGAATGGTGTATGGTAAGAAATAGCTGGTTGTATACATATACTGATCAAAAGACATTAAGCTCTTTAAAATTTGTCTTACAGCAAATGTTTGTTGTCATCTTAGTTCTAAGGAATTCTTTTTGTAACTTCAGTACTGCTAAAGTATGATACTTAAGATTGATATCCTATGTTTCTCTTTTCTTTCTTGTGATGCTGGTTTGCAGGTATCAATTTTTCCATTATAGACCAAGTAGTAGGGCGGGAACAATGGCGCCTGCTGCTTCAATTAATTGCAATTTTTCTTCAGATGTTCATCTTGCTCACTGACTGCAAATATCTCCATCGGTAAAAAGATATCCATTGTTTTTATTTTTTTGATCAGGCATACATGCTTTTATCAGTATAACCATAAAACAGGAGATGTATGGACCTTGGAATTTTCAGAAAAAGTTTGATCTCCGCCTGAAACTTTGAGCGTGTAAACTAGATATATGATTTTCGCTTCCCTTTTCTTGTAGGCAACTCATTTTTGAACTTCATTTTAAGATACTCCTAGCTTTCTATCCACCAAAGTTTGGTGGCCATGAGTCCATCTTTTCTGCTTTTATTAAAAATTAAAACTGAAGAAAGATTTTCATAAGGTCAAGCAAACGCCAATATATGTTATGCCAAAAAATGTTCTTTTCCATGTGAACATATTTGAAAAGATCAAAAATAGATTTTTTATTTTTGGAGTAGCTTATTAAACATCAAACAAATGGAGCATGCATATTGTAATTTGAATTCAGTCATTATTTCATTGCGATTCAGGTGAGTCTGTTAATAGAATTTAACCTCAATTCTGTTTTAATTGCAGAAGAATCTCAAGAAATGTCAGCCTTTTTGAGAATTCTCATCCTCCGGTACACCTCATTCGTGGAGCTCAGAATGTAAGATTGAACATGAAACTACTTGTTTATTTCTGTTACAATTTAATTATAATATCCGTTTCATAAGGTTATGTCATAGTAATGCAAATATTCACAAAAAGAAATACATATTCTATCTACTGCATTAGCGTGTTGTGTCATGCACAAGGGAAGTAGTAGCTCCAGCAATATAAAGTACAGTAGTCCTCTTGCTCAATTATTTCACCTAGTTCTTCGACACTAACAGTTCTATTTAAACAAAATTTGTAGAAACATTGGCATTTACTTTTTAATTGGAGTAGTCTTGTTTTGTTCAACTTCTCTAATGAATAATCGTGTCTGAGACGTGTCTTTCTTCAGGTAATACTCCATAATGGGATTGTCAATGTCACTTTGTCAGTTCCGCAGGGTTTGGTCTCAGGAATATCTTATAATGGAATCGAGACCCTTGAAACCCGTAATCATGAATATAATAGAGGGTATGCACATTTTACTACACTAATTTGGGACCTTGCATTTCGTTGAAGTTCACTAAAAGTCTCACAGTTATTTCAAAGTTTCCTTTAGATAAAAATGCTAGCATGTTTATGTTTGGTTTCGGGGTCAATCCCATTCCTCCGTCATATTAAATTGTCAAGTGTCTAAATAATTTACAAAATCACAGATATTGGGATATTATCTGGAACAAGCCAGGATATAGTTCCATTGACACGTAAGTGTGTACCTTGTAATATGTATATTTGATTGTTTGCCTTGTAACAATAATATGATATATATGACTAACTGAATTTCTATAACTGTCTTGCAGTTTATCGGGAACTAGATTTGAAGTCATTATGCAAAACGAGAGTCAAGTAGAGGTCTCGTTTTCTAGAACATGGACCTTTACCCATACTACCACAACCGTACCTCTAAATGTGGACAAAAGGTGCAGTATAAATCTAATAAATCATTCTTTGAACAAACATGTCTTGCTATCTATAGGAAAACCATAATCATGATTAAATTTTTATTAAAGGTTTATAATGCTGCGTGGAAGCTCGGGGTTCTATACGTATACAATACTTGAGCACTTAGAGGGATGGCCTGGTTTTGGTCTCGAAGAAGCCAGGGTTGTCTTGAAGCTTCGGCAAGACAAGTAAGAATGAATCATTACCATTAGAGATTGTCATGGAGACCTGCATTCTACTTCTTCTATGATCCTGCTAATTTGTGTGCGAGGAAAAATGGCTTTAACATTTTATATTTGCTGAAATTGGGCCCTAAGGGCGTGGAAGAGATCGATGATACCTGGGGCTTTGTGAAGCCCCAGGTCTACAGGCGTGCCACCTGGATGCTACTATTTTTTGTTTCCTTCAAGCATTCTCTACTAAAAGTAACATGCAAATCATTGAAGATTTTGTAATGGATGATAATGTTTGTAGACAAACTAAATTCGCTACTTGTCATTAGGCAACTTATAAGCTGTGCTTTCCTGACATGGTTGAACCGATATGCATATATACTGTTGATGAATTGTAGATTTCATTACATGGCTATGTCAGACGAGAGACAAAGGATCATGCCAATGCCTAAGGACCGTGTGATTGGTCAGGTGCTTGCTTATAAAGAAGCTGTTCTGTTGACAAACCCAATCAATCGGGATCTGAAAGGAGAGGTAGTTTGCCTTTAGTTAACCTCAGCTTCTGGTGGTGCAGGTTTGAATTCATGATATCCATAGACAAATGGCGTTAATTGATGTTAAAGTAATGCAAAAAAGATGTATTTTGTTATGGTTTTTTTAGATAAAGAGTAATTTTGAAATATCATCTAGTTTAGATGACAAACTTACAGAAAGGAAGATTTTCAAGAAATCTGGATGAAGAAAGGCAATTTGAGAAAGGGAAAGAGTACGTGTTTGCTCATAATGTTTGAGACGTGTGAATTTCGGCGCAGGTGGATGACAAATACTTCTACTCGAATGACAGCAAAGATGCTGGAGTGCATGGGTGGATATGCAACGAGCCACCCCTGGGGTTCTGGATGATCATACCAAGCAATGAGTTCCGAACAGGTGGGCCCCTCAAGCAGGAGCTCACTGCTCATGTGGGTCCCACGATACTCTCCGTAAGTACTACTTCATTACCAATCCCCTCCCAACAAAATAATCACAATATGTCGGACTTATGATTTCACTCTATCAATATGTAGCCATTTGTTAGCAGGCATTATGCAGGGAAGGATTTAAGTCCGGAGTTTTCAAATGGAGAGCCCTGGAAGAAAGTATTTGGACCTGTTTTTGTATATCTTAACACACACAATGATTCAGCCAAGGATACTGCTTCTACACTTTGGAATGACGCCAAAAAAAGGGTAAATATACTTGTTGGCATTATTCCACAAAAATACTAAAAGGAGCTACATCTATTACTCACGATATAACATTAATCAGATGCTGAAAGAAAGAGCTAGCTGGCCATACTCCTTTGCACTATCTAAAGACTTCCTTAAATCAAATCAAAGGGGATCCGTTCAGGGTAGATTACTAGTCCTTGATCGGTACCTTCCTGACTAACCTTTATGCCTGTCCTTTAGTTGTTCTTATCAAGGGAAGATCCCTTTTGATTTTCTGATTATATATATATATGAATATACATATATATATATACTCTTTTTCTTTTGGTGCTCGATTCAGTTATATTACGAAGGAACCTGTACCAGCATCTGGTGCTTATGTTGGGTTGGCAGCGCCTGGAGCTGCTGGATCATGGCAAAGGGAAAGCAAGGTCTTTTCTTTTCGCTTGTCGTTTTTATTTCTTTTGTAAGTTAAACAGTGAGCATCTTTATATTTCCATTTTATTTGGAATCGTAGGGCTATCAGTTTTGGACCCGAGCAGACTCTGAGGGGCACTTTTTAATTAAAGATGTGCTGCCTGGAATTTATAACTTATATTCATGGGTTCCTGGAATTATTGGAGATTACAAAAATGCTGCTAAAATTAGGATCATGCCAGGTTTTAAGCTCTTCAAAAATTTAAATACACCCATAACAACAGAGAATTTTCATTCTAGATAACTGAGCAATTATTCCTTTGAGATAGCTTGGTGTATGCTCAATTCTGTTAATTTCTTCAAAACCTATACAGGAAAAAGCAAAAAACTGCATGGATTGTTGTATGAGCCTCCGAGAACTGGCACTACACTCTGGGAAATTGGTGTCCCAGACCGCAGTGCTGCTGAGTTCTACATACCTGATCCAAGTCCATCCTTCAAATCCCATCTGTATAAGAATCCTGTTGACAAGTTAGCTCTTATCATCAATTAATTTATTTTTAGTTTTTAGTTCTTGTTTTATTATATTTTTATACGGGCTCTAAAGAGACAAATTCCCACTTTTCTTTGTCCTTCCTTTTTATCTTTAAAATTTACCATTCCCATAATATGTTATTGTACGAAAGTTTGACTTCCAATGACAAGCATTTTTTATCAATAGGTTTAGGCAATACGGGTTATGGGATCGATACAGAGACTTATATCCTGTTAATGACCTCGTCTATACAGTCAGCAAGAGTGATTACAGAACAGATTGGTTCTTTGCTCATGTTAACAGGTACATTTGTAACATGTTTACTTGTCCTCTCTCTTATTTTCCCATTCCTTGTCTCGATCTAATGGTTCACCATTGTTGCAGGTATTTGCCAAATCATACTTTTCAGGCGACAACGTGGAAGATTATGTTTGATCTAGAAAATGTGACGACAACCGGGATTTATACCCTCCAATTGGCACTGGCATCAGCTAGTTATGCCGAATTACAAGTATATAGCTCTGACTTTCCTTGTTTGAATACTTTTACGTACTAGTTCCAGTGTTTTATTTAGGTAGTACTTAGTAAAATGTTTGTTGCAAATTTACTAGGTGCGGTTCAATGAACTTAGCGTGCGTCCCCCCCACTTCACTACAAGGGTTATAGGCAGTGACAGTGCAATTGCGAGGCATGGGATTCATGGTCTATATTGGTTATTTAGCATTGGAGTGAAAAGCGATCACCTCGTCAAGGGAAGAAATACCATCTTTCTAACGCTATCAGGGGGATCGAAAACGTTTCACGGAGTCATGTATGATTACATTCGTTTAGAAATGCCACCTGCAGTTGGTTAAGCCAAGTTTAATGTCAAGAATTCTTGATATTATGTTTAGACACAATTTTTTTGGTATGAGATCAAGAAATAGCTATAACAATTTTCCTATTACGAAGATTGACGCACAGGCCGTTCCTAGCATTTAATTGACCCAGGGCGAAGCTCAAGAAATGACCCTTATTTAATAACCAAAATTAATATTTAGAAAAAATTGCGGGCCGTTCTATTTTTTGAAACTTTTAATCACTAAAGTACACAATTTTTATTTTCAACCGGAAAAGTCATTTTTAGTGGCAAAATGACTACGATACCCTTAATGAACCGTAGGCGCGCTATGACGGTCATTATTTTTACATCGTGATTCATCAATTTTCGCATCGTGGTTCAATAGGGTAACTGCTAATCTATTTTTGAACCGCGATTCATCACTTTTTATTGAATTAATTTTGCACCGCGGTTCAATAGTGTAACTACTAGTCTATTTTTGTATCGCGATTCATCAATTTTAGTACATTAATTTTTGCACCGCGGTTCAATAATGTAATTGCTAGTCTATTTTTGAACCGCGATTCATCAATTTTAGTGCATTAATATTTTCCCCTAATATTTAGACATAAGTGACCCAAGTCATAACATGCTCAAAAAATATTAAGGCTATATAACTATTACTAATTGGACTGTTTGAGAATTGCCGAATTGGAATGTATGAAGTGAGTCAGGGCCGTGTCTTAAGTTTGAGAATTGTCGAATTGGGCTGTTTTCTTTTGATTTTGGGACCTCTTCAGCTAGTTGCATAAAAAAAGGGCAAATTTCAAGTGGATACAATTTTAGAAACATATTTTCATCTAGGACCATCAATTTTTTGGACATTTCATGTAACTACAAATTGGTTGCCAAATGACAAAAATATCATTAATGAAGATCCAGCCTAAAAAAAATCAAAAAAACTGATGCCAAAAATCAACCTGATGCCAAAAAATAAACCTGATGCCAGGCATCAGAAATCAACATGATGCCAAAAATCAACATGATGCCAAAATCAACCTGATGCCAGGCATCAGAAATCAGAAATCATATATATATATATATATATATATATATATATATATATATATATATATATATATATATATATATATATATATATGTATATATCCCCTTCGATTTGTTAATAACTCAAGCTCTTAATTGATGTCCCCAGTCAGTAAAAGATTTCTATTGTGGCTTTAAAAAAAATTTCCTTCCTCGATCTCTCTTTCCAGCCCTTGCTGTTATACTCTCTTTAAGTTCAAGTAATTATTTTTAATTTTTTTTATTTTCATCAGCTTTTAAGCTTTTTTTTCTCTGTTTTCTTCTCCCCTCCGATTTGTTAATAACTCAAGCTCTTAATTGATGTCCACAAGATCCTTTCGTCTCTCCTATGTTAATCCATATTTTGATTAAAAAAATTCTTTTAGATCTCTATTAATTGGAACTTAATAGTGATAGATCCTTTGCATGGTTGTATTGTTTTTGTTATAATTAAAACAATTCCATTATTTATAGGATTTGTTTTTCCTTCTCATCCTCACTCTGATTTTCTTTCTTCATTCACGGTAATAAATAATAATACACTAAACCGAGAATGAAAATTTTCCCTCCTCAATGAGATCTGTTGGGTTATCATGGATAACCCAGGAAATTTGTTGGGTTATCATGGGTAACCTATCTTAACCCGCGAAATTAATGGGTTGGGTTGTTCGGGTTTGTGGGTAATGAATCGAGATTGTCAAGCCTAAGTAATACTCCTATAAAAGTTTAAGAGTGTATTTTATTCATACACAAAGCACTTATACTACTTGCTTTCAAATGATAAAACGTTTGGAGATATGCAGCTTAGGGGTGGAATAGGCCTAATAAATGGGTGGAATAGGCCTGCTAATATGCCTAAATGTCCCAACTGCAATATGATCGGGACTCAGTCAGCCATCTCTCAACATACAAACCATGATATAACGCTAAGTGCTAAGTCTAACAGACATGGTGTAAAGAAGTTAAAGAGATAATTGACTAACTGCACTATTTTTAATACAATAAAGTGATTAAAAGGAAAAATTGCAAACTCCATTACAGATTGAAATGGCTACTGACTAGAAAGCCAGAATCATAGTCACATAGCCAAGTTCAGCCCACGCAACCAAACACACATGTATGTAGAGTTAAGAAAATTGTTCTATTACTTAAATTCATACAGAAAACCTTGCTACATCAATCCAACCAATAACCAGGCCCAAAAATCCATAAGGTTGATTCACGCTTTTATACGTTGACATGCATGATCAAGATTGGTCAACATACATTTCGAAAGTTATATTATATAAATTGACCGAATATAATCAATAATTTTTTTACATGTCAATTTTTTAAAAACACCTCATTAATGTTCTTTTTACATGTCTATTTTTTTATAAATTACAATTAAATGCCCAAATAAAATATTTATTTTGTTAGGTATTTGGGTTTTCTCTCATTTTCGTTGTGTAGTGTACATATATTCAACTCCTACAAAATTCTAAATAAATATTAATTTATTACAACATTGTCTGCTCCATATATCGATCAAGTCTCAAACTGACACCGTGTCATAGGCATGGACTCAGAATCTAGTATATATATACACGTCATGCATGCATATATTATTTACATTATTATTATATTATCTAATAATAATACTACTATTTACATTGCATGCATATATTAATGGGGCAAGACAAATAAATTTGTTCTTACCTCTTGTAGCTAGAAAGTCTGACCCGGTATATATGCCTAGGTTTTAGCCCACTAGGCGCTCGAATATTCTGATTATGCTTCTTCTGTCCTTCCGAGAGAGGGATTTTTTTTTTGTCCTTCCAAAAGAGGGAATATGATATGAGTTTGAGTATGAGTATGTTATCGGCTCGTCGGGGAGGGGAGACTGGATCAATATGGGTATGAGTATAAATATGGGTATGAGTATGGGTATATGATCAGATCGGCTTGCCGGGGAGCAAAGACTGGATCTTCTAAGGGCTCGCTGCGGGGTACAAAGCGAAGAGAATTTCCTCTTCTTCTTCAGCTTCTTCGGTAGAGGAGGCTTTGGGAAGGCGTATGAATTTATGGGTAATCAAACAGTGAATGATGGTGTGAAATGAGAGAGCCCGAGGCCTTCTATTTATAGGGGAAAGACGATCAATTAAACGATGGCGTCTTTACAATTTCAGTGCATGGCGTGCCACGTGGAGGCCTAGAGCGAGACAGCAAGAAGAACACACGAGGAGGCTGAAGAAACGACAGTGTTTCAGCTGCAAAGGAAACAAAGGAGCATTGATTTAACTCCCGTTAAGTCTATTTAACTAAAACACTAACGGATGACGGCAACTCTTCTGCCCACAAGGTTGACGGCAGGACTTGCTTGTTCCCGACCTCTACTTGGTTGTTGCCTTATGGGTAGGCTACTGATGATTGCCAGTGTTTAACATCCAATCGTGCACATTCGACTGTGAACTTGTCCGAGAATTGAGTACCGTGGTCGGAAATTATTGCTCGCAGGAGCCCGAATCGGCACCGAACTAATATTAATAATTCAGTCAAATATGTTTTCTTAAATCGTGCGCCAAGTCAACCCAGACGATAATTTTGGAACGGAGGGAGTAATCATTTTCAATAATTATTTTATGCTTATTATGTTTGTATGTTTGTAGGTATGACACTTTTTCAATATACTTTAAATAATGAAAAATTATTTGTATTAAAATTTTATTTTATATCCTTGTAAAATGTCATTTTATTCTTTTTTTGCCATAGGTACCCAAAAATTGAGGTCGGATTTTTAGCTAATAGTTTTTGATTGGAGAAGAAGAGGAAGGTGTCAAGTAGTTGCTTCTCCGGGTACATCCATTAGTAAGGGATAGGCATCACCGCATTAGAGACTAGAGAGCGTGTATTCCTCATTGAGAGGGTGTGCAAAAGTTTTGTCATTCCATGATTAGCGGCTAGGATCTGCTCTAAGTTAGGCTATAGGCTATTTTGATGCTTAACATATTGAGTATTTCCCCTTCTTTGGTATTGGTATCACTGGCATCAGCATCTAATCTAATCTGGTAGAAGCCCTTTAAAGGGTTAGAATAGTGACATTTTTAATATAAAAATGTCATTTTTTAATATAAAATATATTACTTTTGATCGTATAAGTGTTATTTTGTATATTTAACGAAAGTTATCATTTTTTATCTTTAGAATATGTTATTTTTCAGTCTTAAATGTGTGCTTTTTGACTTTAAATGTGTCACTTTTGTTTAAAAAAATATAATTTTGTATAATAAATGATACCGTCACTTTTGGCATTAAAATGTCACTTTATAACATTAAAAGTGTCACGTTTAGCCCTAGCAGTGTCACTTTGCATTATAAATGAAATATTGTTGGCTTTAAAAGTGTTATTTTTAGCATTAATGTGTCACTTTTAACTCTAAAAGTGTCACTTTGCAATTTTTGATGAAATTTATCACTTCTTTTTTTCTTTTTTTTTTGTTTAAAATATGTCATCTATGCCCTTAAAAGTGTCACTGTTGATCACAAAGTGACATTTCGCATTAAAAATAAAATTGATTAAAATTTTAAGTTAATTTAGGACTAAATGCAAAGTTTGAAGATTTAGGAACTTCGGTAGCCATGTTCGGAAATAGGGAAGGCATCGGAGCGTAATATGAAAGTTGGAGGGCACCGAAGCAATTAATGAAACCTCTCATTAATTTGCTGGCGCATTTTGCTTGCCTCCCACTGACTTGCATCTTTTGTTCGGGTTGACTCGTGGGTTTTCGTTCATTTTGTCTCATTTTGAGCATGTTTCCTCTCTCATTTTGACTCATTTTCTTGCTGGATAACCGGTGATTTTTTTGACGGGTTACACACTCCAATAACCACTTTTTATCATTTTTTGGACTCTGCTTTTTTATATGTAAGAATGTTTTACAGGAGATTTATTATATATATATATATATATATATATAACAATACTTTATTATTGTAATTAGTAAATAACATTACTAAAGACTAGTTATTTAGCATATGCTCCGCATAGATACAATGTGAGATATTTTTTTAATGATAATATAACTTTTAAACATTATAATTGAAAACTTTTCAATGATTATAATATACTAATTTATTTTCTTCTATTGTTACTAATATTAAATATTTTTTACCTAAATACTTTTAAAATCGACATAATTTTCTAACTAACATGAGATACATATTCTCTATTGGTAAATAATTATAAAAATATTTTATCTAAAGACTTTTAAAACTAACTTCAAACTTGATAATAATATTAGAATTTTTTTTGTTAATTTTTTTTAAAATCATTACTCATCTTTAAACAATGTGGAATATTTGCTTTCTATTTCTATTGGTAATAAAAGTTTAAATCTTTTATCTAAAAATTTTTAAAACCAACATCACTTACTAACATGTGATATACATATTTTTTATTAGTAATAATACTATTTTTTAAATCAATACAAATTTCTAATAAATGTGGGATACATTTCTTCTATTAGTAATAATATTAGTCTTTTATCTAAAGACTTTTAAACCAACATCACTTTCTAAAAAATGTGAGATACATCTTTTCTATTGGTAATAAAATAAAATTTTCTTTATTTAATGACTTTTATAACCAATACTAGTGTTCTAAAAATTGGTCTAGACGGACGCCTAGAAATTTGGCAAATCGACGAAAAAGTCGGCTAGGCGACCAACTGCTACTTTTTCATTTTTTTAAAAAATTTTGGTCCTAAATAATGTCATTTTGGGTTTTTAAAATAATAATAATAATAAATATCAATTTTAAAATTTTAAATTATTTTTGTAAATTTGTAATTTGTCAACGGACCTATGGATAATTGAACTATTGATTATTTTTATAATATTTTTAACATTAGATGATAATAAATTTCTAATTTTACTTTTAAAATTTAGCATCATAATGTAATCATTATTTTTAAATTATTAGGTGATATTTAGTATTAGTATATTTTAAAAAAATAATGTTTAATAATTAGGTTATAATAAATAATATATTAAAAACTGGATATTATGTCATATTTCTAGGATCCGCCTATATCCCGCCTAGGCGATAAGTGTTGGTCTGGCTAGCACCCGCCTAGAGATTTTTAAAAGACTGACCAATACTCATTTATAAATAATGTGGGATACATCTCTTTCTAACCAATGTGAAAAACATCATCTAAAAACTTTTTAAAAAAAATATTATTATTCTAACCAATGTGATTCTACTTCTCTTCTATTGGTAATAATGGAGAATTTTAAAACCAACATCATCCTCTAACTAATGTGAGATACATCTCTTTATTTGGTAATAATAGTAGAAGTTTCTTATATTAAAAAATTTAAAACAACATATATTTCTAAACAATGTGAGATGCATCTCTTCTCTTTGATTGATGATAAAAGTAGATATTTTTTATCTAAAAACTTTTAAAATCAACATCATTTTTTAATCAATGTAGGATATATCACTTTTATTGATAATAATAGTATTTTAAAACCAACATCTATTTCTAACAAATGTGAGATATATCTTTTTTTTATTGATAATAATAGTAAAAGTCTTTTATCTAAAATCAACATCAATTTATAATTTCTAACCTATGCGAGATAGTATATATCTTCTATTAGTAACGATGGTAGAAGTCTTCTATCTAAACACTTTGAAAACCAACATCACTTTTTAACCAATTTATGATGCATCTCTTCTATTAGTAATATTATTTTTAAAATCAATGTCAATTTCTAACCAATGTAGGATACGTCTCTTTTATTGGTAATAATAATATAATACTTTGTAACCAATGCGAGATACATATGCATGTATTCTATTTGTAATAAGAAGTCTTTAATCTAAAGAATTTTTAAACCAATATTTCTTTTTAATAATGTGATATACATATCTTTTATTGGTAATAAGAGTAGAAGTCTTTAATATAAGACTTTAAAATTAACATCTCTTTCTAAACAATGTAAGATACATCTCTTCAATGATGATAAAAGTAGAAGACTTTTATCAAAAGACTTTCAAAACTTCTTTTTTTTTTAAAGGTTGGAGGGGACATGGTATTATCCCAACCCCTATTTTTTTTATTTTTTTAATGCCTTGAAAGGCTACAAATTATATGATGCCTTTGGTGTGGCTAGAACAAATGGTGCCTCTGGTGAGGCTTTGAACACCCGACCTCTCGGATGAGAGTAGTGATGTACCATGGTGCCTCTGGTAGGGTTTAAACACTCGACCTCTCTGTTAAGATAAGCGAGCAGTTAAATGGGACCTTTGGGTATGGCTTGAACAACAACGTTGCCTCTGAAGAGGCTTGAACACCCAACCTTTCTATTGAAAGTTGTAAAGTCCAGGGCGTCTCTAGTGGGACTTGAACACCCGACCTCTCCGTTAGGATAACGGAGAAGTGAGCAGTACCAGTTGAGCTAGAGCTCATTGGTAAAATACATCTTTTTTTTTTTTTTAATAATATTAGTAGAGATGAATTTTATAATGGTTATAAATGTATCTTTGTTTTAAAAGTCATTAGGTTAAAAAAAACTCACCTTTTATTACCAATATAAGAGTTGTATCCTACATTGGTTTGAAAATAACGTTGGTTGTAATTTTTTTCTAGGGATAAGTGTACCATTAGTCCCTGAACTTTGGCCAAGCACACCATTAGTCCCCAACCTTTCAAAAGTTTCACCACTGACCAAAGTAGAGCTTTTTGGCTCATCGGTGGTCCCTAGCCCCTCACGCCGTTTATTATCACCGTTAATGATCAATTGTGCAGCTCACGTGAGGGCATTAGTGTCTTTTCCACGGGTAGTCTTCCCGCCGTCTATCTCCCGTCTTCTTTCTCAGTTATATATAAAATCCATCAAAACTCCAAACCCAGGAAAGAACGATCTGCTCGTTATTAATCCCCATCTGAACCGTCTGATCAAGATAGCCTCCACCCAATTCATGCATCTTCACATCATTTTCCATCATTTTCTGTTGTTGGTGATGGCCCTGTTGATGATCCACTACGATCAGGCTGTGATTTTCTACAACTTGTTCTGGCTCTCTGCTGCAAGCAGAGTGCGAAGAAATGTCGGCGATGATGAAACCAGTGATGAGTGGATCGTTACCGCCGTCATCGGACTTCGTGAATGTTCCGATCTCGAGAACATGCCGCTTGCAACAGATCGATCCATCACGCGGATCGAAGCTAGGGTTTCAGTAGTGGAGTGGATTGTGAAAAGCGAAGAACCTCGACTCTGGTAGTTCGATAACGTCGGCCTTGAGTTTGAAGAGCTCTCGGACAAAACCTCCATCGCTACAGTTGGCGTTGGCGTCGCCGCCGTGAGTCTTGGCGGTGAGGCTCGAGCTCATTGCTAAATTACGAGAGTTAGAAGACTTACGCTCCCTCGGGGGCATTAGAGGAGCTACCTTTAGACTTGGGCGCTTAGTTTTACGACCCACCGCCGAGCGGGGACATTGCGAAGGACTCCTCCTTTAGTCGATGCGGCGGTTCTTGCAGTGGCGAGGCTGCGAGAGATAGATGGTGGGTAGACTTCGCGGACAACTATCGTGGAAAGACACTAATGCCCTCACGTGAGTTACGTGATCGTGCGGTGATAATAAGCGGCGTGAGGGTTAGGGACCACCGATGAGCCAAAAAGCCATACTTTGATCATTGGTGAAACTTTTGAAAGATTGGGGACTAATGGTGTGCTTGGCCAAAGTTCAGGGACTAATGGTACACTTATCCCTTTTTTCTATATATAAGACTTCTACTATTAATAATAGAAACGATTAATAGTAGATATTAATATCTCACTATTATATTAATTATTAATAAGTATTATTAATAGGTAATGGTTGAGAAATAAAAAGTCACATATGAATGCACTGGATCAGTCCAATCAAGATACCTGGCTTTCAACGTATCTAATACTCTCAAAGCCCAATCTGCCAAATGAAATGAACAAGCGTAAACTAAGCGGGGGCACTCCTGCAAAGGCCCTCCGGCGTAAGAATTAGTACAAAGCTCAGCAAGTACGTATTCAATTTAGCAGAGTTTCAGCTAGAGAGTAGAAATTGCATACTTTTCCCCTTCATCTTCCAGGGCTTTTATAGTCACCGGAAAGTGTAACTGCTCATAACTGTCCACTAATGATCGTGGCATAAATGGCGGGTGCATTAACTGCCCTATTAACTCCTTCATTAATCACAACGGTCTAAATGGAGATTTTTCCAGAAATAACCGTTCTCAACTGATAACAACTTTTGAATTAGCGAGCATAGCAACTCATGCTCGCAACTTAGTTCTGCTCGCTGGTTTAGCCCCCAGCTCGATCACATCTCTTGCTCGCCAAAGACCAAGGTTTTGCCCGAGATAAATAAGAACTGTTCCATCCCTTCCTCGTAACTCCGACATTTGAATGCTCGCAGACTGGAGATGGGAATCACGTCTTGCGTGACTCTCAACTGGGCCTATTGGAGGCAGATATATATATATATATATATATATATATATATATATATATATATATATATATATATATATATATATATAATTTTATTTATGAATTTTTTTGTCTACTTCACCAGATTAAAAGTTATTAAAACAAATATTTTCAATGAAATCACAAAAAAAAAAAAAACTCATAACTCATTATAACTAAATGAAATATATGAATATTTTTTTTGTCTATTTCATCGGATGAAACTTCTTAAAAGAAACATTATGAACAAAATTAAAAATACTCATTATTGATATTAAATATATGATTGACCAACAAAAATATATATATTTGAAATTTTGTTGTTCATTTCATCATATTCAAAATTTAAAAAAATCAAAAGTTCATCTAAAACACGAATGCACATGATTAATTATAAATGACTGATCTAAAAAATATATCGATTTGAAATAAATAAAATTTAACAAATACTTCAAGTAACAAGAACTATATAATGGTAAATAATAAAACTAAACAAACAATATTGCAACATAGTTTTTCCTCTAACAAAGAGGAAATGTTTCGGAAGTGCAAAGTTACCTCTCTTTTTAAAAAAATGAACCAACCATTTCTTTATGAACGGATTGATTTGCCGTTGTGTTCGAAAAGTAATTAGATTTACATCAAATTATAGAGTGCCTAAGTATTTTCACTTGGAAAGCTATCTTGATGACCCCCCTTCATAGAGTTCTATATTTTCGTGGATAGAGAATGGAGAGAGGGATAACGAGTAAAGGGAGTGAAGAAGAAAAACTAAAATGAGAGTTGGTTCCATAAGTTAGGTTAATAGTTTGTTTTTTCTTCTGTCAGAGGGAAAGATCGTTTTAATATCCGTGAGTGGGGCGAAGTAACAAAGCCAAGAGATTAAATTTATCTTTGTAATTGCCATTGATTTTTGATATTGAAATGAGCCATAAACAGACTTAAATCAATACAGATATAATTATTTGAGTCAATTTTCAATAGATCATTGTCAATTAAATTTGTTTAGAGTAAGTTTTGTCATTCAATTAATATGTGTCGGGTTACGAATACGTCAGTCCAATTTATATATTTTTTATCTTTTAAGGTTTGAAAAGAATAGAGTGAAAATTGGGTTGGTCTCTTTTGATAGATATTCAACCGCTGTCCACTATGTTCTTTTAATCGGAAAAAAAAACATTTTTATGTGAAAAGACGAGTATACCTTTAATGAATCTGACACGCTTGCGATAAGCATCAGTTCATACATTGTCATGCATGATTCAAAATTGTGTAATTATCATTCTCATTCCATAGCAGTGCATCGCGATTTTAAATCGATGTCTCACGTTCAAACTGGTCTATTTCCAATTCATAGCGATGCATTGTGATTCTAAATTGATGCATCGCGAATCAAAATCGATGTATCGTTATTGAAAAAATCGATACACTGTGATACACATTTTTTGTATTTTCATTTTAATTATTTATTTAATTTTCATAAATTACAGTTATTCCAATTTATTTATTTTATTATTGTTAATCAACTGACACATATATTTCTTTATTTTCATAATAATTTTTAATCAAATGAATCAAATGATATTTTTCTATTCATTGAAATAATCTCTTCTTTTAGTTTTGTTTTTTGTCTTCATTTTGCTTGATTATAATTTAACTAAGTATAATTTGATTGAAAAATATATATGTCCGTGCGTTTAACGCACGGGTATAAAACTAGTTGTTTTTCAATACCATGTAACTATTTATTGTATTAACCACATCAAGAGTTGGATCTGAATTAACTCTCTTTTCCAAAAATGATGAATCATCGGGACTTCTTCCAAATGAAGGATATATACTTTGTACAATTGGAGCGATTGGATCGTTGAATTCCTTAAGCAGCAGTTGATTGAGAATATCAGCATAAGCACAATTATCATTTGGTTGACCAATTTTACCATCACAAATCTTTGCAATCCAATCGACAAAAAATTTCAATTATTCGGAACTATTGTTGGACTCACACTATATATCTCATATTCATTGTCAACCTCAATACATGTGAATTTCCCAAGAAATACAATTAATTAATAGTGGGATGAACTATGTCTTGTGTACTTCCTTTTGGAATCACATGCAATATCTGTAAAAAAATCTCCATCAAACACAATTGCCTTACCTCCGAATTGAATATTATAATATCATATACTTAAATAAAACTGAACATATCAATAGAATATCATATACTTAAATAAAACTTAATATATCACTAGAATATCATATACTTAAATAAAATTGAATATAATATGCAATTAAGAACTTTAATGTGAACAAAATAAAAAAAATTACACTAAAATTAAAGCTAGAAATCACATATATTTGAAAAAATTATTATAAATTTTGGAATACTACTTTATATATAATATTTATCATTGAAAACGTACGATTATTACTTTTAATTATAGAAGGGATGGTTTTAAAGAATAAAATTGTTTTTATCCTTACATACAACATAAGCTGTACTTTGAATTGCTAATATTAAAATTTTAAAACAGCGAGATAATCTTTCTTGCAACCAAATAAAAGCATTACAAAAAATTACATTTAAATGTTGGGTTTGTAATTTTCAAATGACCTTTAAAAAGTACAAATGTTTATGTTATATATATAAATAAATATTAAATATTCAAATATCAAACTTTTTGTTATATCTAATAAAAAAAAGGAATTGAAATCGAAATAACAGACTCTAAACAGAACATCTAACATTAAAATGTTAGGAATAACATATTATGCAACATAATTTTTATACAACTATTCAATAACAAAAGTTATTAAGTCTAGATTTTTAGTGTGTCTTGGGAGAAGTCCTATAACAGATAGTTGATATTTCGCTAGGTCCCCTTCCATTTTTTCGGAATATGTAGCCACATCATCCCCCAATAAACCCTAACATTGAATACATTCAAACCATTTCACAATTATGTTTCTTAGATTTCCTTTTTATTTTTTTAAAAATAAAATTTTGAGAGAAATTTGTATGATACAAATTTGAATTTCAATTATTAATAAAAAAATTTGAGAGTTTAATTTAACTAAGTATGGAAAATATACAGATCTTATAGTTAAATAAATATATCCAAGTACATATCAATATGCATCTTTACTTTAAAAAAATAATTTATAAAAATAGAAACTTATATCTATCATATATGAGAAAAATTTTAAGCATATGATATTTTTTTCCAATTTATTTTTCAAAATGGATAAAAAAAATTATGATCCCAACTTTTTATGTTGAACATTTGTTTTATAAATTTAATTTTGACAAAAATGAAAAAATAAATATCAGTTATGCACTTTTTGATTTCGGATATGATGAAAATGGAGAAAAAAAATCCTAAATCTGTATATTTTGGTATATATTTTTAAAATTAAAGTTCAAATTAACCTTGGTCTATTACCGATTAAGTTGAATAAATATATATCTTTTGTAAACTAACTTTAATATGTTAAAGTTTTTTTTGCAAATATTAGACATGAATTTTTAAACATGTAGGCTGGACAAATATACTAAGATTTTTATTTGTTAATTTAGGTTTTTTTTTTTTTTTTGCATATATTAGACTTGAATTTTGAAACATGTAGGCTAGACAAATATATTAAGATTTTTATTTTTTAGCTTCGGATTTGATTAAAATGGAGTAGAAAAATCTTATATATATGTATATATTTAGTTATTTATCTATTTTTTGATAGGTAAGTGTGTCTCCTAGTCTTGCCATCTCTCTCACCCCTTGGGTCATATATATATATTTTTTTTTTATAAATTTGTCAATTATTTATTCAATCTAACCTTAGCCTATGTCTGATTTATAGATTTCACATATAAAATTGCTTGAATTTTTTACAAGTATTCGACGGTTAAACACAAAATATTTGAATGACAATAGGAGTAGTACATATGCTGATACTTTATACAATAATTATTTTTCTGGACTATTACCATTATCGGTGACAAGTAAATGTTAAGAGTAAATTTATTGTAAATACTCGGTAACTAATTTATATGAAATTGTCTATAAATTTCATAATATGTCATAATTATGTATCTTAATATTACTGTTGTATGGAGTAAATTATTTGAAATCTGGTTGTTATATAATTTATTGATACATAAACTTGTTATAAAATATTAAAAACATTTTTTTTAAAAATAATGAAAATACCTAAGCACATCGAACAACAAATTGGTTCTAAAAATCTTTAAATTTTAGAACTATAAGAATCTAAAATTTATAAGAATGAAGAATAATTAAACTTTTCATAAAACTACTCATATTATTTATAAATTAAGCTTCAAAACATCTAAACAAAATGATTTGTTTCAAAATATTTATTGCATTTAGTTTTTACACTTCATAAGGTTACAAATAACTATGGTGACAATCATTTTATATACTCTTTGGAGAAACATTAATTTAATGCATGTGTTCTTTTACTAATTTGTCTTTGTCTATTAACAAGTTTATCGGACATCCATCTTTTGTATTTTTTATTATATTGATGAATAATTTTTAAATAAAGATATATAAATTATTAAAACTTTCATGAGGTAATGATAATATTTCATGTTGAACAATACATTATTTAGTAAGCATGTTAATGTAATTCGTTTTTTACTAAACGAAAAAAATATTATCATTATTTTGGACGTTTACCAAAAATATTTCTTTGGTAAACCATTAACTAATTCATTAGTGATGGGAAGCAACTATGTTACTTTGATTTATGGTTTTAAACTAATTTGAATAATACTGCGTTGTAATTATTTATCAAGACTGTTATTAATAATGGTAGCAAATAATTTATATTGAATCGACTGTTTCATCATTTAATCTTTTTTTGAGTTTATATTACAGTGGTGAAGATTTAGAAGCCAATATGCCAATTACAAATGTAAAAAAAAAATAAACTAAAAAAATGTGAAATCGGATATAGAATAAATTATTCAATATTTGATATTATTTTGATATTGTATTTCTTGTCATTTCGTAAATCATATTGAACTATATTAAATGTTATACAATTTGTTTACATTAACTGCACTAAAGATATTTGTAAAGTCATTTGAATTTGAAGAGTTGTTATCAAATTCATTAATTGATTTTCATTTCATTTTTCAAAAAAATATGACAAATATACAAATTATAAATGTTTCTAAATATAGAAAGCTACTTTTGGCGGGATATTTCTATTACTTACTTATCTCCTTTTATTTATGTGTGTGTGTGTGTATATATATATATATATATATATATATATATATATATATATATAAACAAGTGGATAGTTCCATAACCACTTTTTGTGAGTTGTATGATTTTAGCTAGTGTGAAAAGGTTAGAAAATTACGACATAATTTATGTAAAGAATGTCAATGAAAGAGACTTGGACCAACCTACCAACCTACCAAGTGAACCAACCAAGTCTGAAATTGGGATATTATTCTTAAAAATAGTTGGTGTTAGCCTCAACTCTTCTGTTTGGCACTATTATGGTTCCCATGTGAAATACTCCATTTCACAAACTCATTGACCAGTAAATTTCTCTCATTTTAAAAAAAAGTTAGTTATCAATAAAGCTGTTAAATAGGGTAAAAAGTTCGCGACATACCCGGCCCCACCACCTATTGCAGTGTGAATTGCGGTTGGTATATTTAATACCCGCTGATACCTGCTTTTACGGGTTTTCGGGCTTTGCTCAAGATGTGGCGTGGCCGCATGCTTTGTACAAGGGACGGGCAGCCCGCACTTTCTCGCTTAAAAGTTAAAACTCGTAATTCAATTAGTGAACTGTGGGCATGTGGTCTATCGTCGTGATGTTAGTGCACCGAGACTCGGCCCATTCTTCCGTCTAAAATTAGGTAAGGGTTAGGTCAAAGTCAAGAAGAATCTCAACTCTCAAAATATCGCTCATTCGGCCACTCTCGCACGACACTCGACAATCTCTTCCGTCTCTTCTTCGCTCGCCATCTGGCACCTCCGCCACACCGGCTCCTTCCTCTCTCTATCGCCTAGCTCTAAGACTCCTAGTCTCACACTCTCTCTCCCATCCCGTCTAGTATCGGCACAAGGCTCCTTCTCACCGTCACGCTCACCACACCGCCAAGGCTACCACTCACCATCCACACCGACATCACAACGCAAGTTCGTGGCTTGTTTTTCTCTTTGATCGCTTGGATCTTTGATTCAATTTTAATAGTTTAATAGTTTCAATCTTCGTGAGCGCTTTCTTCTTCAATTCTTTTGTAGCACTTTCATACTCCATTTCATGTTCAATAATTTAATAGTTTCAATCGATTGATGTTTCATTATTCTCTCTGCTTGGATCTTTGATTCTT
>JABEVN020001069.1:0-26488 GCA_013146195.2 Codonopsis lanceolata | reverse complement strand
ACTCCAAAATAACCATTAATCTAAACAAGATGCAATTTCATCTAGTATGTTCATAACTAACATGTAAATTTATCCAACATGTTCACATAACTTTAAATTCATGAGTTATAGTTGACCAACATACTCTTATTGCATAAAAGTCAACTCAACACAATGAAGTCAAACCTTACATTTTATTCATGTGGAACCAAAATGATAAATCATTACCTCATGCTCACAACCAAAATTCATTGGATAGCATTATACTCTCATAAACATGAAGGTCAACTTTATTCCCAAAAGTCAAACGAAGCATTTCAACATATAACCCATTGTAAAATTCATCCTTCATACTCCTATATACATAAAGGTCAACTTTATTTTCAAAAGTCAAACGAAGCATTATAACATGTATGTCAAGATTCACCTTTCATACTTACAATCAAAATTCAAGATTCTTCAAGTTTAATTCCAAACTCCCAAACATATAACTATGTATGATTCTAACAATCCATAATATCCAAACAAACTCCAAAAATCATGCATATAACCATTAACCCATTTAATTCATCAACATATAATCAAACCCCTAGATTTTTAGGGAATCAAATACTCATCATATCTAAGTCCAAATTATCAATTGAACTTAACAACATACTCCATTGAACATAGAAATCAACCTAATCATGCTAGCAAGTTCACCCATCAAAAATTCGAAAAATAAAAATAAAATCACACCCATCATGCTTGTGTACTCATTGACCTCAAAAGAATCATCCTTGTTTTCCTTAGGGTCAATGAGCACAAAATCGAGAATAAAGAAGCTAGTAGCTTATTTGACTTAGATGAAAACTCAAAAGAATCACATCCCAACGGTGAGGTTGTTCCATTTTGACGAGGGCTTCGCGAATCCGAAGTTTGGAGATCATCCGACCTGGATCTTCAAGGATTTGAGGAGAAGACCTAGTGGGCTTCAAGCTTCCATGGCTCTCTTCATATAAAAAGAGAAAAATGGTCGAATTGGAGGAGGATTAATCTATTTATACTCAAATGAGATTTCCATGGGTACAATTAGTGATGTTTAGTGTAATCAAACCCTAATCAAACCTTAATCAACTCCCCAACATGTTAGGACATCATTAGGTCTAAGTATGGGTGTTGGGGTTTAGAGGGGGTTTAGTGGGGGTAGAATAGAATTGCACTCAAAAAATCAAAACAGGACAAGCTGATCCCCACACCCATGCGCCGCATGGAGCCCATCAAGATGGTCCATTTTTCACATGGTGACATTTTCTTGCAACCTTGCTCATGTCCCGTCAGCGCAAGCAACCCTTAATGCTCAAACGACCCTAATTGAACCCTTAAAGTCTTTCAAACACTTGCTAAACCACACAAGTCTCAAAACACTTTTAAAAGTAGGTCTAAACTTCATAAACAACACCCTCGAAACAACTGCCACAACAACACGCTAATATAAACAACCAAAGGTTATAAACACTTGGGATACCAAATAGGCCATCAACATATAGGAGAAATGAGCTCCCAAAGACGACAACATCCATTCAATCTCAAACTACGCGATAAGGAGAATTGCTATCCTGGGAGCCGCTCACTTGAGACTTAAGGAATACCTCCAACTAGGATTCTAAGACATCTAAACATGTTATTTAATCATCATGTAAAGATTTAAGACCTAATCGAGGTCGTGAACACGAAACTCGAGTAAACTCTCAATCGCTCGCATTTTCGACTATCGCCGGAAATACGACTTGTGACTTAAATAAATCATCTCTTAAAAGTGTTTTGGTCTTAATGTGCTCTCGAGGAAATCAAATAAGCCATAAATCAAGGAAGAAAAGCTCTACAATTCAAGCAGGGAATCGTGGTCTTACATCCTCTCCCCCTTAAAAGAATTAGGTCGAATTCTAATCCGTATAACAAACCAACGTTAGGCCATCACCCCATATCAAATACCCAGATTTCATCTCACAATCCCAGTGAACACGTGCTCAAAACCATAAACCTAGACTCAATCTCAGAGTCTATTATCACAATAACCAAACCAAGTAATCAATCAAACTACCAAAAATCTCAAATTCACAATTTCAAAAATTTCCATTAACCATATTACCAAGCGCTTAGGATTGGAAAATAACTTGACTTCATACATAGTGCAAAAGCACACATAAATTCCATTATTTATTAATTAACCATGTAAATTCAAATATGTCACCAAAGCATATTCAGACATTATAAACATAAATCTCCAGAAACTATTTGTTTTGAGCCACAATATGAGATTTAAATAAGAATTTCAAATCATAAATGGTAAGAATTGCCGTAGAGCAAATTCACAAATTTTAAAGGAGGTGTTCCACAACACGCTCCCAAAACAAGTAAACCAATCTTCATGATCATGCGACCATACTACTTAATTTCCAAATCATGGACAAGACACATAAGAGCACATAATAGCATCGAATAAAAGAAATTTATTCAATTTCTTTTTCCTTTCCTTTTGGTAAGAGGTTTAGTCAATTTCTAACCTACTAAGCTATAATCCTAGTCCACCAACGAACCTCTTTTGATCACCAATTTGAGGGTAGGCTAAATTGGATTTCAAAAAACTTTAAGAGGATGCCGAAGGGTTATGAGAAAATCTTAAGCATCCTTCCTACAGTTCACATAATCATGCAAGGAGTTTAAACATGGCATAATCATTAAGCAATGATAATCATGATCTATCATGCGATAGACTAAGTAAGTTATTCTTATTAATAATGCACATAAGCATGCTCATACTCAAATACAACTATATCCATTAGGAATATTCATTACTCTTGTAAACCATATCTTTTCTCTTATCAGTGCATCTACCATGCTCACATAAAAGCCATATGCTAATTCCCATCAAAATACAATACATGTGTTAATACTAGTCATGTTTATACTCTACAAACAACATGTAAATTTCTTACTTATAAATTAATCACCAAGCAAATGATAAAATCCTATCATTAGCTATGCCACATGTATACACGCATATCATACAAATATGACATATAATTCCCAAGTATCATCATACTTCAACAAATATACTCCATGTAGTTCACACAATTCATGTAACTCATATAATCCTTGTAGTTCATATAACTCTTAACCATGCATACGACACAATCGAGCAATTACTATGTTATGTGTAATTACTAATCAATCATATATTCTCATAAAGTTCCATCGTGCTAATTTTCTATACAATGGTAATTCTAACAAATTACAAGGTTTGTATATCCACTATACTCCAACAACATTTTCAAACGAATCCAAGGAAAAGAGGTAATATTCGCTCTAGCACCCTCAATCATCAAAACTCCATAAAGTCTATCATTACCTTAACCCAAAATCTGCGTCTTCAATAAAACACACCGCGAAATACCCTCGCGTGACAACGACACTCTACTAGTCGCAATAAAACGGTATCGATCCGTAATAATCTTAACGCATCCCATAACCACCAAGTTATCACCCGTGCGATTCGGCGTACTACTCGCATAAAAATCACACAATAACGTATAATTATTTTACTTACATAATTACACATATCTCTATAGAGCATACAAATTTAACACACCACTAGTAATCACCACTAGTAACATTATCATATACATTCTTCATATACATAACATAGCCATATATATAGGCATACTAAAATCACATTTTTATACCATGATTGATTGCTACCGACAAATCAAATTCAACCCAAAACCATAAACCAATCCCAAACCGGGATATCCCCTCAATCATATTAATAAACCGGGAAAGCAAAATCAACAAATCTCAACACACATGCAATGTATGTATGAATGCATATGAGCTACCGATACAACGTGCACTCACGATAACGGTAATAACAACCATAATATCCGTATAAGGAATTACCTCATATCTCGGGTAGGTCTCAAAACCTCGCAATGGTCACGCGCGCACAACCTCAAACTCTAGGTGGATGCAACACTCTCACTAAGAGTCGTAAATCCTCAACTTAAGGCAATCCTTTCTAATGTGATCACCACCATAAGCAAAAACTTAACTTTGTATTGCTAACACCTACGCTCGGTGTTTCATTTCCCAAACAAATTTATACAACAATTTATCACCTCTTCATCTATGACCTTAGGTAAAAGCATCACTCCGCTTACTAGTCACAGTTTTCACAATTTTATGAGGTACTAAGCGCCTCTAACTTCATCATCATTCTTAATATTCCTTGATATCACTCTCGGGTGCATTCCTTAATATCTAACTTTTCCTCATAAGTATAGTCCACGGCCCTCGAAAATCCGCAAGCGTAATAAAATAATTTCGTCTATATACTATTTTTTTATCCTTAATCCTTAACTCTTTCACAATTCATGGAGTCTTCCTAGTCTCATTCGGTACTAAGTGCTCTACTCTAATGAGCTAACTCCATGATCTTCACTAAATATTAAATAAATCCAATATCATAATATTTGCCACCAATTCTCCGGTGGATTCCCAATCATAGATATTACAAATACTACCTTATACTCATCAACACCGGCACCTCTACGTCTAGTGCTAAGGCTCATACTAGTTTCAAACATCTTAACATACTATAACTCTCGGCGTTAAGATATAACAAATCACACAAAACCAACCCCCAACCTAGGCCAAGGAACCTATCTGGCGGACGGCAGAGTAACGGCTAACCAATAGCTCGACGACCAAGCGTGACGACCCGACCCGATCCCAATACGGACCCAAAGGTCGTGCCGCCAAACGCACAAGACAACAAGCAAATAACAAATAATGGGTAAGGCCATAACGGCGCCAATCACGACCACTTAAAACACATGCGGAAGCTAAACAAAATATCTAGTGGCGCCCGAGCTAACAAGCTCAAACTAAAAACAACCAAAGAGATCATAAATCTCTTGGTCAAAAATCAAAAAAACGCGCGTGCGCAACATTGGGCACGTAGAACAAACTCCCCTCGTCATACAATACAAATATATAACACAAATAACCAAGTCATCGCGACGTTACGGTAGGAACCCAACATTACACTAAGTCTAAGACTCTAGTCTACACACTCAACGGCTAAACATGCCGAGTACAACATAACCAACAATATAAATAACTTGAGATAGAATAAATATGTATTTAAACAACTTGGCTCGACTAACATTTGTCGGCTCACAAAAACAAGTACTAATAAAACAATACAAGTTCGAATCAAAAACACAATTCTTACTACCCAAAGTGAAGTCTATATAACTTTACTTCCCAAACGTCCTTTCCAAATAAATCAAGGTTACAAAAAATATTAATACTAGCAACCTTCTTAACCATATCTCGCTTCTATCGTAGAGTTGGCAGACTCATTCGAATTACTTGCCCTGCTCAAAACTAAGGAAAACAAAGCAAACGAGTAAGTCATAATGACTTAGTAAGCTACTAAAGATGCAATGTCATGGCATGGCATAATGCTCAAATAAAACATGTACATCTTATGTCATACTCATGATGTAACATTTCATGGTATAATTTCCCACAAGCCAAATCCAACCATAGTCACATGGAATATAATTCTTCATAAATTATCATGAAATAAATCATATCAATAGATTGTGATTCTAAATTCCGTAATATGTAGTATTTTATTTCTACATTTAAACTCCCATCAAACCATATAAACCATTTGCACCATGAGTTTCATAATTCTTCATTTATCACAACTCATATAAAAATTCATGAATGAGAGACTATTGTTCCCATTTTAATCTTAAATAGCATGTTATATTTTTAGTATAACATAAATCATAAAAATCATCATTTCATTAGTATGTTATATTTTTACTATAACATCTTAACAAGAAACCATCATCTCATGAAAATAATCCCATTAACCATGTATCACTACAATTCATACATGCTCATAAAATAAACCACATAACCATAACCGAGAGAAGATGATTCTCTTTTTTTGTTTCAGCGTGCAACTCATGCGGAAACAAACGTGCCCTCGATAACCCTTTCGTGGTATCGGCGTCCCGGGCGATCTCCGCTCGGGTTCCATAGCTATCAAAGTCATGTGTATTACTCTAACTAAGATGAGCTACTTCCCACCGTGGCCATCGGTGGAGGGTGTGTGCAAACCCGACACGACGATCCATTGCGATCACGAATCCCACAATTCGTGAAGACAATGTATCGTCCCACCAACTCAAACCAAAACCGCCCAATTTGGACTCAAACTCAAGCACATGTAATATATACTCACATGCTCAAATAAAGGAAAAGTACAACACACCGTACTAATCCAATCAAGTAGATATTTACTTATAAATCACATAGTTATGCATTTCTATGCTAACTAACACATAATCATCTTAGAGCGATATTATCAAGTCTCTAATACCCAAGTGTTCTTCATACACTTGAAAACGCCGGAGGCTTGACCTCCATCAAAACTACCCCAAATTCGTAGGATCTTAATATGTGATTAACTATATTCATATTAGTCAATAATCGACTCCATTGAGTCATTTCTACTCTTTTCAAATTTGAAGGCATAGAAGCTATTTGCATCATAGCCCTCCTATTATTGATTAGCTATTATTCATGGCTAAGTTCTTAAGGTTAGCAACATTGTGCAACCCAACAATCCATTCTTTCCCAACAAAACCCCAAAACACAATTCATAGGTCAACACTTAATATTTAAAGTTAACCATTACATTTCTAGCATGCAACACAATATAGCATTTATTCAAGCATGCTTTCATCCAAAATAACCATTAATCTAAACAAGATGCAATTTCATCTAGTATGTTCATAACCAACATGTAAATTTATCCAACATGTTCATAACTTTAAATTCATGAGTTATAGTTGACCAACATACTCTTATTGCATAAAAGTCAACTCAACCAATGAAGTCAAACCTTACATTTTATTTATGTGAACCAAAATGATAAATCATTACTCATGCTCACAACCAAAATTTATGAATTGGATAGCATTATACTCTCATAAACATGAAGGTCAACTTTATTCCCAAAAAGTCAAAGCGAAGCATTTCAACATATAACCCATTGTAAAAATTCATCCTTCATACTCCTATATACATAAAGGTCAACTTTATTTTCAAAAGTCAAACGAAGCATTATAACATGTATGTCAAGATTCACCTTTCATACTTACAATCAAAATTCAAGATTCTTCAAGTTTAATTCCAAACTCCCAAACATATAACTATGTATGATTCTAACAATCCATAATATCCAAACAAACTCCAAAAATCATGCATATAACCATTAACCCATTTAATTCATCAACATATAATCAAACCCTAGATTTTTAGGGAATCAAGTACTCATCATATCTAAGTCCAAATTATCAATTGAACTTAACAACATACTCCATTGAACATAGAAATCAACCTAATCATGCTTCTAGCAAGTTCACCCATCAAAAATTCGAAAAATAAAAATAAAATCACACCCATCATGCTTGTGTACTCATTGACCTCAAATAGCAATCATCATTGTTTTCCTTAGGGTCAATGAGCACAAAATCAAGAGAATAAAGAAGCTAGTAGCTTACTTGACTTAGATGAAAACTCAAAAGAATCACGATCCCAACGGTGAGGTTGTTCCATTTGGCGAGGGCTTGCGAATCCGAAGTTTGGAGATCATCCGACGGTTGGATCTTCAAGGATTTGAGGGAGAAGACCTAGGGCTTCAAGCTTCCATGGTCTCCCAACTCACTCTCACTCATACTGTGACGACCCGACCCGGACCCCAATGCGAGATCCCGAGTCGCGCCGTCCAAATAGACAAAATACACAAGCATGCACAAGTAGTAATATAAAATTCATGTGGCGCAACATCGCATACGAACAACAACTCGGCTACACTTGGCCGGAAAAACAACTAAAAATAAACAAGTCTTCGGCGACGTTACAACCGGAACCCAACAACTACTCCTACAATATTAACACATGCTTATAATAACCTCAGACGGCCTGACATGCCGGAGACAACAACAACAATAATAATTTAACGAGCTTTAGCGGAAGAAACTGTAGCGAACCATAACATATAAACAGGCTCGACATATAAGTCGGCATACCAAAAGATTACAAGTGTCAAATAGTTAAGTTTACTACAACAACAAAAACCCCAAGCCAAGTCTACATGACTTGCTTCCCAACGTCCTTTCCAAAATGAAAGGCTAATCGACAAGTCCAAAAGATCAACCTTGAAGTTACAAACAACCAAACGTGATTAAGGCGAGTCTATCTCGGAACGTCTCCTCGGCTCGGATCTAAGGAAACAAAACAAACAAATAGGGTAAGTCGAAAGACTTAGTAAGTTACAACAATGCATGTTCATGTTATAGCATGACATTTATCTCAATTATGGAACATGATCATCATATAGCACTTAACACAATAACCACATAAGTGCGGAAAGTAAATCATACAAGTAGGATATGATAGTCACGGCCGCTTCGTAGCTCCTGCAATACATTCTGTCACTGGTTCGTGCCATCGATGTTATGTGAATTCATCGACTTATACCGAGAATCCTCTCGATCTAGATAGCAAGCCAATGCGGCACTTATTGATACGGCAAGGGGCTACTTACTGCCCCACAGGCCACGGTGAAGGTGTGTGTGAAGTCCCAGTGCGGCGATCCATAGCGAGCACGAATCCCATAATTCGTGAACACTACAACAAAAAGACCTTTAACAACCTTTAACAACGTTTTAAAAGCGTTGTAATAGACATTTACAACGTTTTGTAAAGCGTTGTGTTAGGCTACGTTGTAAAAGGTCGGGATTATTTACAACGTTTTTAAGCGTTGTTTTTACAACGTTTTTAAGCGTTGTAAAAACCTTTACAACGTTTAAAAATGTTGTAAAAACCTTTTAACGTTTAAAAAGCGTTGTAAAAAGCCTTTACAACGTTTAAAAATGTTGTAAAAAACCTTTACAACGTTTAAAAACCTTGTAAAATAATTTTAGCGTAAAAATAAAAACTTTCACGTTTAAAAACGTTTAAAAAGCGTTGTAAAAACTTTAAAAATGTTGTTAAAGCCATTTAAAAAACAGCGTTTTTTAAACGTTTAAAAAGCGTTGTAAAAAGCCTTTACAACGTTTAAAAACGTTGTAAAACTCATTTACAACGTTGAAAAACGTTGTAATAGACTTTTACAACGTTTAAAAACGTTGTAAATTCTATTTTTTCAAAAAAAAAAAATTTAATAGCATTTTGTTCCAATTTTGAACCCCCCACAATTTCCTCAGATGCACCTTGGGCCCCCTCTCGAGTTGTGCTTACATGAACATCAGTTCATGACCAAATGAAGTCCAAGAATTAAAAATAAATAAATTTACTGCATCTGTTGGGTTTTCACAAACAACTCGAGATATTTGCAAGGCATCAACAATTACTGACATTTAAAAGATAGCCACGTGAATAAACCGAGAACAATCAAGAAACATATACAAGATCTCTTTTACGTAGGCTGCAAGTGCGTAAAATATATACAAGTGCGAGAATGAGGATGGAATCCAATGAATCAAGTTGTCATCCTCATTTTCACTTTGTTGATCCATCCTTTAACCTAGGCGTAATACAAGTAGATAACATGAGAAGTGAGTTTGACCGACACAAAAAACAATGTTTTAAAGTAGCATAATCAGTATTTTGTTTCAGTCCCAGTTTTTTGTCGGTATTAAAGGCAGCAAATTGCTTATTTATTCACCCTCCTTCCTTTTGGAAAAGGATAATCCTCCAAGATCCCCACTTGAGATGCAGTTGATTCATGTACAACCATGGATATCCATCCCAGATCTAAAAGGAAAAGCGAAGGACCTAGATGCCTCAGGGACAACATCAAAACGAAATTGCAATATGAAAGCTGTCCACATGTCCACAATTTCAAATTCTTCTAGCAAGAACTCAAAGTATGTCTCAAAGACACTTGACCTCATTACTTGAATCCCTAATTATCACATATGGTAGAACAAAACAACCGCACTAGTCGTATCCAATAAATCCATGAATAACAGACTCACTGGCGATCACCGGCACCAACACGAGCAAAAATACGGATCCCGAGCAATCTTTGGCTTTATCACAAGGAACAAAGGAACCAACTTGTGCCATCATGAATAACGGTGTCCCTCATATATTCCTCGCATTAATAACGGTGTCTGTTGAAAATAAACAAATTCAATTTTCAGTGTCCGGAAAAATTACATTACAGAAAAGAAGTAATTGACTCACGAGATGAGAACCAATTAACAGAGCTGCTTTGTCACTGGCATTTATCCCCTTCAGTTTGAGTTTGACCATGCACATTGCCCATTTGATCCACCCACCTGTAATCAACCGACAGACTCTCAGTTAAGTTTCTTTTCAGGAAACTCGAGATCCTACCTATATTGAAACAAAAAAAAGAGAATTGAAGTATGAAAGCTCATGTTATCAAACCAGCGTCCTCCATCCATATACGAATAAGATTTCCGCCTTACAAGCCTGGGGTCATGAAAGTCCTCTCAAGATAGCCATGAGCATCACTTACAGCGGGCAAGATAGCCTAGAGATGATTTCAATCAACACGTTACTGCGTATGATCGAGTCTGGAGAAGTGAAAATGAAACTAGAACATGCATGCATATACAATCACTTGGTGCTTAATTAGGCTAAGGGAGCGCCACAAGCACCTTAACACTAAGAGATATTCCACAAAAACATATTACTACTTCGATCGATCTGACAGACCTCCTTTCTTTATTTACTCATCTCATACGCCCTTGTTGCCCTTATGTTTCATCACGTATGTATTGCATCCTCCACATTTTGTGGATCTAACACTACATGAGGGCCATTTTGGTAATAGTGACCATATTTTAGAGTTGATTTCTGGAACAGGAGAATGTAAAATGCTAACTTTCTCATAGCTTTTTTTGTTTCTATAGTTTTTATGGCATGATTGATTTATTTATGCAGTCATGGCATTTTTTAATTCTCCATCCATATATATAAGAAGACAAGCCGTATGAAATGAACTACTACAATCAGGTTGAGAAGACTTAGGTCTGGTATGGACTAGTAGCATAAAGCAATGCATTACTGGAAGTTCTTGAATAAGCAGTAGGAAAAAAGAATGGATTGCATGGAATGTCTTCCTACATGATTATGAAGTTTGAAGACAGAGAATGTCAACTTAGATATGCTCTTCAAGCTTCAATTTTGCAATGGTAATCACTTACCAAGGCGGCACATTGGAAAGAAAAATAGAATCTTTGCAAAAGCGAAAGCAAGACTCCTTGGCTCAAAGGAGGAGGATTCATTGACAAAATCCCCTGCAGATCAACCTGGTTAAAAGTCATAAGAAATTAGTTTAGAAGAACATACTCCAATTAGTTTAGGGGAGAATCGAACATACTCCAATTAGTTTAGGTCAATTGAGATCACCACTTCTGCACAGAAAGTGTATTTTAGAGAAACTAGTCACATACTTTTTTGAAATTTAAATAAATTGGTATCAGTGCATGCTTACAAACAATAACATCAACAGTTAGTACTCCTATGAGAGAGACTTGGAATTACCAGTGGCAAGGAGTACAACATCTGCCATCAATTCCTCACCATGATGCGTGATAGCTTTAATGCCATCTTACGCTTTGACCAAGCAAGTATTCAACCAACGAAAGACGGAAGAAGTTACTACCCTTTGGAAAGACAAGATCAAACCGAGGATCTACGTAAAAGGTACAATCAATAACTACTAGAACTCAGCTTACTTCTTTTAAGGTTGTTCGTGGATGTAAATTAATTCCCCTTCCTTCCAAATTTCTTGCAACCACAGCTCTCATTTCATCATCAATACCTCTGCAATATTGATTGCATTTATGAAACAATTGGAACTAAAGCAGATAAGGTATGCTTGGAAAGGTCTAGTAGTCTAATTTCTATTCCAATTTACAGATCAAGATTTAAGTTTATCTAGCCCAAGTTATGGTCAAAAGCAGTAACAGTGTCGTCGAAGCTTGACTTCGAACAGTCACAGATTTTGGCTTCCAAAACCAGCTCCAAAATCTCTCCAAATCAACCTATTCTCACAAGGGTTCAATCCCAACATAAATTAGGTATACCAAGGTTGAATTAGGGAAAGAAATGGACGAAAACGAAGATCATTTGATAGGTCAAAACCTATGGCAAAAATTGCTAAAACTCAAGCAAACAAGAAAATATACTAAAAGTTGCCTTTATATCCACTGTTACTGGCAGTTGCAAAAGGTTTGTTACAAGAGGTATCACCTTCACAAGTAGTGACTTTCTTCCGGAGTTGGAACTCACAATGACTCCCATAGACTTCCTATCACGGTCAAACTCAAGAGTCGCAATCATGTGTTCAATTTTGTTCCATGCTTGGCAGCAACCTTATATTCTTAAATTGGAGAACATATCCACTCTTGAAGAATCGTCATGAGAAAGTCTAGGAGAACTGTATTGATCTTATAGGTCGGATTGCTGACCATGGAGCAGAGTTTGTTCCTGCAATAGAGTGGATGAGGATCTGTTTTGAGCTTCTTGAGATGCTTAAAGCCCACAAGAAAGGTATTCGTTGGGCCACTGTGAACACATTAGGGTACATTGCAAAAGCTATTGGACCCCAAGATGTCCTGGCAACACTGCTGAACAATCTCAAGGTGCAGGAGCATCAGAACCGTGTTTGCACAACTGTAGCAATTGCAATAGTTGCAGAAACTTGTTCTCCTTTTACAGTTTTACCGGCCTTGATGAATGAATATCGTGTCCCATAGCTTAATGTCCAGAATGGTGTTCTGAAATCACTCTCCTTTCTTTTTGAGTACATTGGTGAGATGGGTAAGGATTACATATACGCAGTGACTCCATTTTTTGAGGATGCTCTTATGGATAGGGATTTGGTTCATAGGCAGACTGCTGCTTCGGCTGTCCAGCATATGGCTTTGGGGGTAGCTGGCTTGGGATGCGAGGATGATTTGGTTCACTTGCTGAACTATGTGTGGCCAAACATTTTTGAGACATCCCCTCATGTTATAAATGCTGTCATGGAGGCTATCGAGGGAATGCGGGTGGCTTTGGGTGCAGATGTGGTACTTAACTATTGTCTTCAAGGGCTCTTTCATCCTGCAAGGAAGGTAAGAGAAGTTTACTAGAAAATCTACAACTCCCTCTATATTGTTCCATACTTGGCAGCAACCTTATATTCAATTTTGTTCCATGCTTGGCAGCAACCTTATATTCATAAAAGTAAAGAGCAAAAAGATGAAGGAATCTAGAGACTCGCGTTGAGTGTCACCGTGAACTGAAGAAGAACCAGAATCCAGTCCATCAGGTAGTCCCATTTTCTCCACGAGTACCTGACACAACAACATCATTAGCAGGAGCTAAATTTAAAAGAGTCGTTCAAGCTACACCTTGGCAACACAAGTAAATATTTGGTTAAAGATAGCCTCACAGCAACAACTTAAAGCTACTAGATTCCTGAAGTCAATTAAAATTTAAGTTTCCTGATACAGAGTGCACATGATCCAATTCAAAAATAGAGATGAATTCATGATCTTACCTTCAAAGTTGCCTCAGTGGGCATGCCGGTGGCAACATAATGATTCCCGAATCGTTCGATGCCAGCATCATTACAAATAGCAGCAACCTTTGCAACAATAAAATGCCTCTCCCTTTCAACCAGAATTCCTTCTTCGCATCAAAGAATACAGAAAGTAAATTCAAAATGAGAATTGGTCGGTCCGCTAATTCCAAAGTACTTCCCATTGGTCCAATCATTCCAAGAACTGCAATTATTGCATAGTGTACAGGCACTCAACGTAAATGCCATAGTTTCAATATACCCTTTTCATGAACATCTGCTCTCTATCCATACAAAAACAGGGGTTAAGCATAACTTGCAGCAATACAAGAACAGACATAAAAATTTCATTTCACTTGCAGTATCACTTGGAGCTTCCTTTCAACAAATCAGTAAATTGTTTCGAGGCTCAAACAAAAGCTATAAATTGGGACAGCATAAAGAGAAATCTGCTATACAATTCAATGATACCATGGGAAAACCCATAAACATAATGTGTAAAGAAAGGGTGGGAAAAATAAGAAGTGCAATGTCATTCATGAAACTGGTAGACCAGATTTTCATTTCTTAGTAACCTGATTAAACTGTCACCTATGAAGGCATGGCTAAAGAAACATGTAAATGAAAAGAAATAACCTCCATTTTCCACAATCTACTAACCTGTACTCTGGGATTTTGGAAGTCATCCATGGCAGCAGCTAATGCAACAGCTAATTAGCCAACCTGAAGCTGCCAACTTCAAATTTACAGATTCATGTACAAGACTCCTCTCAATGTTACAAGTTTGAAGAGATCAAACTCAAGTTCATCAACACCTCATCCAAGTTGTCATCCTGTGCAAAACATTATAGAACTCATCAGTATGGTACATAACTTGAGTTCAGCTCGAGTTTAGGTGAGTTACTGTAGTTACTTTGTGCTACTTCTTGAGATGTAGCTCAAATGTCCCTGCTGCTATCTTCTTATTTGATCTGGTTTGGACCAGTTTTGAAAGATTGATTAATGTCTAGATTTTAAATGTAAGTGCTTGGATTCCAATATTAACCTAGCAATGTATCTTATCCGGTGTGTGCGAGTGCTTTTGTGTGTAGGTAGCAAGAATTCCTGAATTACAGTATATAGCTCTGTCCCAAATATGTCCCAACAGATAAAGAAAAACTTCCCTGTATTGGCCTTGAAGGGTTGAAAATATTATGAGATAATAAAGTTACTTAATGTGTCATGCAATTTTAGAGTGCATCAACATGTATTTCTATGATGCCGTTTAAGAAATTAGAGAATTTTTAGAACTTACTTCCAGCCAAGCTCTTTTTCAGCTTTATCTATTGATGCATAAAGAGCTGTGGCATCTCATGCTCTTCTTTGACATAGTTTGATGTATAACTAATTACCCATCCTCCTTCCACTTTTATTGCCATAAATTTTAGAGGCAGCCTTATGAGATTAGAGGGTTTTAAGAGGTGTCTAGCAACATTGTTGTTAAGCTGCCAACTCATCTTAAATCTTAAGTTGGTAGAGAGGGGCCCAACAGTGTATATACAAACAAGTTCTTCATGCAAATATGCTAGATCCTTACCTACAGATATGATAGTCAACAAAATATTGAAAAAACACATTCTGTACAAATCAAAGAAGTTATGATAGGATCAAGGACTCAGCAAGAATTATACAACCAGAGATTACCTGTAGCAAGATGGTGCGATAACATCTACTAAACCATTTGCTGGTAGACAGAAATAGGGAACCTGCTTTAGTTAAAATTAAAGTTTGAGGAAGCAGATGCCAGTAAGACTTAAAGCCAAATACAAAATATCAGGGACTTGTACCGCTTCAGTGTGGCCATCCAAATGCTTCAAATGAACCTATTAGAAGTTGATTAGTCCACCATCAGATAACATGAGTGAGTAAGGAGATCATACTTTCTGCGATTACAAATCGAACTATGTGCATAGATATGTATTTTATGGTTTTGCTAACAAGTTCCCTTATGGTACTTGTTAAGGTTTCACTTGCTATGTGGGTCACTAAATGCTTGTGTAATGTTGTACTTGTTAAGGTGATTTTCCTAGTTTTCAACAGTTGGCAGCTTTAGCACATCCTTCTTATCGAGGCAATTGTAGACTTGGTGCAATAATCATCAAGATTAGACTAGGCTTTGATTCTATTGTCGTCAATTCCTTACATATCAAAAACAATTTAATCAATCAACCATATAAGAGTTGTCATGAAAAATAACATGCTGATTATATTTAGTCAATAGACTTTATTATGGTCATGTGTTCCAAAAGCAGGACTTTTCAGTATTTGTTGAGCTAATATTTGGTTCTATAACAAGGCAGTTCATTCCAATAGCCTAGAATTGGACAAAAATAGTGGGAACGTGTAATGCTGGGGGATTACACTCTTGTTTGGTTCCAGCAATGGACATTACACATTGAAATTCTTAGCCAATGTATGTCCAATTTTATTATATTGGAACTTGGAATAGGTATGGATCATGTTCAGGCTACATCGATTTAAAGGAGTGACTAGAATTTCTGATCTTCTTAGTATATAGCCTCCATCTTTTTATGGATCTTTTTTCTTTCATATTAATATCCCATCCCTTTTTTTTTCCAGCAAAAACCAACATTTGTAACCTTGATTCCTATAGTTGGGTTGTTCATGTATTTTGTGATTGCACTGCATTCCCATGTTTGTTCACTATGGTCAATATATTTTTGGGTGTTGGTTTATGGTAGTGTAATTTGTTAATCTTTCTTAGAATAGTTGACGATGAAATTTGTAATAGCCTGAAGATATATACACTTTTGTCCCTTAATTCTTGTAGCAACAAAAGATTATTCAAATCTGTTGGCACATGAGGTTGTATTTCCACTGGGCCAAATGCAAGATGTTAATGAAAACCTGTAGTGGTGCTTACATAATCTTAAAAGCCTGTAAAGGGGACACATGAACAAGTACTCTAGAATCCATAACCGAAGGGGTAGATCTAAGACAAACCATAAAATCTTCTGTGCAGACCTACTATTTGCTGCCGATATCTTGAGTTCTCGTGGTCAGCGAAGTTGATTGGATCGAGCTGTCCAAAGTTATACAAATTATAAAAAGACTGAATCTCATGAAAGTGTAAACAATGACTGAAAGTATTACCTTGGTCATGATTTTCAGGGGTTTCAAGGGCTACTAACTACTTAAATCTTTTGAGTCAATTTTCATGTCTTATAGTTTCTAGAGATCCAACAAATATGAGTAACGTGATTTAGAGCCAATTGGTTGTGATCCCTGGCTTGACTAGTGATTCTACTTCCCCTGTAAGTTAAAGATATCAAGTCATTAGCATTAAATTTAAGAATCTTTGAACTGTGTCATTGATCTGCTATAGCTACTTCTGGAATTGTACATTTTAAATTGTTATATTAGTTGTCTGGCCATGCTACTGCCACTTAGAAAAAGTGACCATTGGACAGAAAGCTTACAATATAGAAGCACATACTAATAGCAACACATGGCGTAAGCAGTAAGACAACACAATTCAGCCAAACCCCCAGTATTTCTAGTTATAAACACAGTATATATGATCACTTCAATGAACAAGTGCAGGTCCATATATGAAATGCCCAACTCAATAAGACGATAAAAAAAACAGCAAAAAAGAACGAAAACTGTAAGAAATATCCTACAAAATCATACGTAGACATAACCAATGATAGATAGATAACATTCAATATCCGAAGCCAATATGCAACCATGATAAAGAAACATTGTAATAATCAATCACATCAGTATTGTAATGTACTGAATACATAATGGGCTCTAATCAGAAAGAGGGTTGCTGTAATTTCCCAAAACTAGAAGTCATTTGTCCATGTTTTACAAAAGAGACCATCAAGTGCCCAACCTCACTCTTAAAAATTTCTCCAATTTATTCATTATGTTATTTCATCAAAAACATCAGGTGCATTTTTCAGTTTTAATATTTGGTAAGTTAAAGGCTGAAATTAATCTCATTATTCATTATTCTCAAACCCTAGGAACAAAAAACTAAGTAGAGTTGTGAAGAGTAAGTGTTATTCAATAAATTAAGTGTGTCCTCAAAATTTTGCTACAAACAATAACCATCAATTTTATAGATTTTTTACCTGTGTATTTGAACTAGTAGGTCAAGAATAAAGTGTCCGGTGTACTCCCAACTGCTGCTTCTGATAATCTATAAACAAAACTCTAGTTAAGTCTCAAAGTAAGCCTCCTCTAGATTGCGCCTTGCACTTACAAGACCATGCATTCAATCACAACATATTTCTAAGCAAGGTGTACGCAGAATGCTTGCATAATAATATCCAACTCAGACACATGCACTCAAGTTAAAACAATCGCTTTGATACTCACACAGATGGTCATGGAAATCATAGTAGTTTCCTCTTCTTCCGTGTGAATATACTCTATGAAACCCTTTGCTACCAAATCATGTCAGCCACCATCTTTTGGGCTTTCCTGTAAAAGAGAAACAACCAAAAAAGGGAAAGAGTTAAAAGACGTAAAACAATTTAACCTTAGAAAGAAATGGGTAAATCTGATTTACTACATTCTTTCTTCAGCCGTACTCTATAAATGAATGTAATGAGAATTTAAGTGTGTTTGTTGCAGCAACCATGGAAAAATGTACCTCTCCGTACTCTATAAATGAAAGAAATATACAAGGAAAAGGTCAAAAGAGAAGCAGTTTGTTACCTTGTTTGTACAAGAATCAGAACCTTCCATGTCTGCATTTACACCATTAACCGTCATCTTTCCTGAAAATAAATGCCCAGTATAAAAGGATCGAAACGGTTGTGCACTGAAAGCTAAAGAAAGAGATGATAACAATAATAAACCAGTACATTCGGAAAAATTTCAATTAAACAAACACAATCTTGTATTCTTCAGTCCAAAATGTATTGAAGCTATGTTGTATATTTCTTTTGTTTCTCAAGTTCATACACCTTCATCACGGGTACTTTCGATCTACTTGTAATTAATTTAAATCTTACCTTTGATTTGTGGCAGGGCAGTCCGTCTAAGTAGTTTTTTTACCACATGTTTAATATTGTTTGAAAAATTACAAGAATGGGTAATAATTTGGGCAGTCCAAACATAATTGTTTAGGCGTGGGTTAGAGAGTTTTTTTTTTTTAAGGAAGTGTTTAGTGTTGCTGGCAGATTTTTACTTTGTAATAAATCCATAAATAAGGCTAGGGTTTGAGTTGTTATTGTAAGGGAAAGATACATGAAAATCATTCAGATTTATTAGGAGAGTAGGGTGACGGGTTTAAGGCTGTTTTGGTGGGATTTGGGTTGGCCAAAGGGCTATCCAAAAGAGCTGGGGCAGATTGTGTTGTTCTAGCTTTTGACTCCGTATCACAATTCCTTTCAAGCTGCATACCTTAGCCCTTTCTAGTGTGCACATGAGTTGTGTACAGGAAGGCTCTAAAGCCAAAAGATCCTGTTGTTTTAACAGCTTTAGGGACTTGGATGATGGAAGAAATAACTTATCATTATGAATTGTTAATGTCATAGGGGGTGACTAATCTTCCTATATGTAGTATAATCTTCATCAATTTGTACACCTACCCAAATTTGATTCATAGTTAAGGGAACTGTTATCTCTTTGTTGTATTGCTGGACTGTTGGTTCACAAATTTGGAGATGTAATAACCTATCTACTAAACTCCATCAGAAATCCTAGTCTCACTCCCACGCCAACCTTCCTTTTCTGATTTGCATAATCAGAATTGGTGTTGCAGGCTACTTAATCCAAATGTTGTTGAATAACAAGCCAAGATTACTTCTTATGTGAAGTTACCTGAATCCATGTCCTGCTTGATTCTTTAATCAGCAGCTGACCCATCCTTTCTATGGATTACTTCGCTAGCAATCTATTCACATTTTATGCGAGTGATTGAATATGGCTTCAGGATTTCATTCATGGAAGTGAAAGGAGGATAATGGTAGCTAGGGAATAACCATCTTCATTTCTCTCTCCTTCGCCGGTGGAGATTTTTCCAACCAGTAAATAATGCTTAAAATTTTCACAAGAAAAACTACGCATCTTTTAATCAATTAAAATTTGTTGGATCGCAAAAGTGTTCCTATTTTCTAAAAACATATGGACACATACTTAATCCATATTCACTGGATCAATACAGCAACCCAAACAAGTAAATCAAAATCTGGGCACGTAGTCGTGCAGCACTAGAAACCACCATCACTAGTCTTTTCTGCTTTTCCATAAGTACGCAAATAAATGCAAGCAACACCATTCATATTATAAGTTTATACCTGCCTCCTCCGCAGACCTCCACTGCAAACCATACACTACCGCAAAGACTCAAGAACATAACAAGGGAAGCAACCATTAACGTAGATATGAATTCCACCATGAACATAGACTAGTTTATCAAATTATCAAGGGAAATGACCTGGTTTAACTTCCAGGAAACTTAAACCAACTCCGATAAGATCTCATGAAATGAGCTCTATTTAGTTACCTAAGGGAAAAGCAGCACTAAGCACTCCGACCAAGTAAAAGATTATACCCACCATCCTCAGGTTAAATGTGGACTCGAACTCCAACTTAGCCGGGGGGGCCAGTTCATTTGTCATCCCCCCAAGAGGTGTGAATATGGAGATGGTATACAGATTGGCCTACAATGGAAACATTTTCCACTTAAACAGGAAGAAGATTGACAAACTAGTTAAGTGTAAATAATTGAAATATATGTACAAACATCCACTTGGACAATCATTAATAACAATTCTGAATCCTTCTTCAAGACCTTCTTGCTTTGCAATAAGCTTTGCAATGTAGAGAAGGTGACCAAGACCATCATCAGTGATAATGCAAAAATGTATATTATGGAGTTTATTTTAATTGAGCATTAGTAATAGTTTCTCTTGATCACAAACCCGCCCCCTGCCCTCTCCCCTCTCCTGTTTCTTTGAGAATTAGGAGCATTGTATGAACAGAATTCGATGGAGGATGGATCGGAAATAATATATAAGAAATTACAGGCCATTTACATAAACCAAAACATAACTTTCAAAATGTAACGGAAGAAGAAAGAAAGAAATGGGAAATATTATCAAGTTCACTTAAGTAATATACAAAAGGGTTGTCTGGGCAAGGGGGTATTAATCAACGGATTGCCAACATTCACCAATTGCATTGACAATGTTAAATAATAATAATCATTATATGCAACTACTACTCAACTCAACATTTTTTTGGGTCAATTACATGAATCCGGGGAGGGGGGAAAGGATATTAATCAACAGATTGCCAACATTCACCAATTGCATTGACAATGTTAAATAATAATTATTATTATATACAACCCAACCTTTTTCCCAATCAATTGGGTCAGATACATGGATCCTTTTTCACCACACATGCATACGCATGTTCGTATCTCGTGTGTGTGTGTGTGTGAGAGAGAGAGAGAGAGGACCTTCAAATGGAGAGGAACGTCGGTGTTAGGGCCAATGCAAAGATCGATGAGAGAAATCTGTGGATGATTTGGTAAGGTAACGATGAAAGTGGCTGAAGCCACAAAGACGACATGGGAAAAGAGGTGGGTTTGGGGGTTTGGGGATTTTGACTCTTTGGAAGGAATTTCTAACATTGTTTACCGCGCAATAGGGCTGGTAGCGGGAGGGGAAATTTTTATTTTAATTTAGAGCACAATTAAACAACGTTTATGTTTGCAAACGTTGTTAAACAGTTCGTAGGAGACAACGTTTGTTGAGAAACGTTGTAAAATACTCTGAAATAGCAATATTTTAAAAAGAAACTTTGTCAAATAAATGGGTAAAACAACGTTCGTTTTAAAAAACGTTGTAGAAATATTAATAACAACGTTTAACTAAAAAAACGTTGTCTAAAACTAACTTTTAACAACGTTTTTCTAAAAACGCTGTGAAACAAACGTTGTAAATGCCCCTTTTTGTTGTAGTGGAAGGCGATGTATCGTCCCACCCTGACTTGATAAACAAACCAAATAATGCCAGCTGGACTCAATGTGATGCACAAGTAGGTATTTACTTGACTAAACCAATCAAGGACCGAATTCGACAAGAGCGAACTCGACCAACCAAGTAGGGTATTAATCTCTACCATAAAAACATGTCAAGGCAATTAATTACTCAAAACCAATCTTTCATAACAACTTGTTATAAACAATCAAACCAAGCTCATACTTGAGTAAACCATATCAAACGGTGTTCAAACTTCGTAGGGATTGAAACTAGAGTTCAACGCGTTCAAATATTCCCTAGAGTCGACTCCGTTGAGTCTTTGCTCTAAATTCCCAATTTTGGAGAAATTGAAGCTATGTGCTTCATAACCCAACCTAAGTCATTTCTAGGTTCAACAAGGTTGTAAACTCACCAAGGCATCCTAATATGATCCATGTTCATCATAGAGTCCAAAATTTAGGATAGAACACATAACACTTTCACAACATTTCAAGAAGGCATAAACTAGGGCATTCATATATATCAATACTTCCATCACAAATATAATACATGGCTTTAACATGTTCAAAACCTTAAATAGACAAGATGAAAGAGTTTTGTAAACATTCATAGGTAAGAAATCATCCTAATCATGCTCCTAGCAAGCTCACAATTTCAACATACAAGAAGATAGCATAGGAAGCATAAATGTGTCCTCATTGACCTCAATCACCATAGGCTTTGTTTCCTTAGGATCAATGAGAACTAAAAGAAGAAGAAGAAGAAGGTAACTTACTTGTTATACTACACCAAAGAGAGCAATGAAAGAAACCAATCGGATGGAAATGCTCTACTCTTTGAGCTCTACAACTTTAATGAAGGTAGCTTGGGCAAATGAGGAATGGATGAGGGAAGATGGAGATGAGAACCTCAAGAAACCATGGAAGAGTCTTGGAGAAGATGAAATCTCGTTTTTGGAGAGTGAGGGTGAGAAATGAGAGTCAAAAATCTGAAATGTGGCTTATATTAGTCTAAAATTTGAGTGGGACAAGTGTCAACAACTTGTGGTCCCTTTTCTAAGCTGATTTTGTGGCTTAATGACCCTCTAATGAACTCTTAATCCATCATTAAAATTAGTTAGGGAGGTTAGGACTTAAGTGGGAAGGGTTAGGGAGGTTTAGGATAGGTTTAGATAGGGGTTTGAGGTGTACAAGTCGTCCAATTCCAAAACAGGAGAAAATTTCCGTAACAGACTGAGGTTGAGGCGGGCGCCTCAACCATGCCCGGGCGCCTCAAGCCCTGAGGCTGATCCCAAGTTCAGACCACTTTGCAATTGCTCCCAGCATTTGAGGCGGGCGCCTCGCAAAGTCCCAGGCGGGCGCATCGGCCACTGAACCTCCAAAACTTGATTCAAACTTGTTCTAAATGGTCCCAAACTCATGGGCAACCATTCTAAGGTCTAACCCTACACAAAACAAGTTGGAAACGCACCCGAACAACCCCCGGAATAAGATAGAACAAGGCTCGAATCACGGGACGAATAATCAACGAATCAAACTACAATCAAACACCAACCAAACTAGGATATCTTGGACATGAAAGAAACTTGTTTCAACATGGTTAAGACCTGAATACAAAGCCAAGAACTCAACGAACACTTTGCGTCGCCGAAATAGAAGCAAATACGAACAACGAGAGGAATCGCTAAGGCCAAATTCAACGCGATTAAACCGGTGATTCAACGAACAAGTTTATATGATTCTAAACATGTTAAGGACTTCTAGAATGACTTAGGAATGATTCTAAAACATTTATATACCAAGTAAACATGCTCACAAACAACCAAGAGAGTATAAAGACAAGTATACAATGCACATGCAAGAATACGGGGCGTTACACTCTCCCCTCCTTTAGGAATTTAGTCCCTAAATTCTTACCAAGTTCGTCAAACAAATGTGGATGCTTCTCTCGCATCTCCGCTTCCGTTTCCCAAGTCGCTTCTTCAATGTTATGATTCCTCCAAAGAACTTTAACTAAGGGAATTCTCTTGGTTCGTAGCACTTGCTCTTTGGTATCCAAAATCTTCACGGGCTTTTCAACGTAGGACATATCCGGCTCAAACGTTATCTCCTCATACTCGAGTACATGGGACTCATCTTTCAAATACTTTCGTAACATGGAAACATGGAATACATTATGAGTCTCCGAAAGTGAAGGTGGCAATGCAATACGATACGCTAAGGTCCCAACTCTCTCAAGAACCTCAAATGGACCAATGTATCTCGGTGTAAGCTTCCCTTTCTTGCCGAATCTCTTAGTACCTCTCCTCGGTGTTACCTTCAAGAACACGTAATCACCCACTTGGAACTCAAGATCTCGTCTTCGATTGTCTGCATAACTCTTTTGTCGACTTTGAGCGGTGCGCAATCGATCTCTAATCAACTTCACGCTCTCAACCGACTGTTGCACTAATTCGGAACCCCAAAGTTTCGCCTCTCCAACTTCATCCCAACAAATTGGTGATCTACACTTACGCCCATACAATGCTTCATACGGCGCCATCTTGATACTCGACTGGTAGCTGTTATTATACGCAAACTCGGCTAAAGGTAAGTGAGAATCCCAGCTTCCCTTGAAATCCACGGCACAAGCTCGCAGCATATCCTCTAAAATCTGAATTAATCGCTCGGACTGGCCATCCGTTTGTGGATGAAAAGCTGTACTGAAGTCTAATCTGGTCCCCAAAGCTTCCTGCAACGACTTCCAAAATCTAGAGGTGAACCTCGGATCTCTATCGGACACAATGCTAACAGGTACGCCATGAAGTCTCACGATCTCCTGGATATACAAAGCTGCCAACTGAGTCAACGAATAAGTGATAGCTATCGGAATAAAGTGTGCAGACTTAGTCAATCTGTCAACTATAACCCAAACTGCATTAAAACCTCTCAGGCGCGGCAACCCCCGGCCACAAAATCCATAGTAATGAACTCCCACTTCCATTCAGGAATCTCGAGTGGTTGTAGAAATCCCGCAGGCCTCTGATGCTCAGCCTTAACCTGCTGACAAGTCAAGCACTTTGACACATACTCCGCAATTTCTCTCTTCATACCTTTCCACCAAAACTGTCTTTTCAGATCCAAATACATCTTCGTGCTCCCCGGGTGAATGGTATACTTCGATTTATGAGCCTCATCAAGGACCAACCTCTTCAATTCAGTACTAGAAGGAACACAAATCCTACCTCGAAACGTCAAAGTACCCTCACTATTAATCACGAAATCAGGCGATACATTCTCAGCCATCCCATCAATAATTTTCTTCAACTCCGGATCATTCCCTTGCGCTTCTCTAATTTTCCCAAATAAGACTGGTGTAGCACGAACATTTGCGAAAATCACACCTCTATCATAAACACTAGGACCCCAATCTCGCAAATCCTCCAACATCTTCCATTCTTTAACCATCATACACGACATATGAACCTTCCTACTCAAGGCATCCGCTACTACATTTGCCTTCCCCGGATGATACAAGATAGTACAATCGTGATCCTTCAGTTTCTCCATCCATCTTCGTTGCCTCATGTTTAATTCCTTTTGAGAAAACAAGTATTTCAAACTTTTATGGTCGGTAAAGATCTCAAATTTAGCCCCATACAAGTAATGTTTCCATTTATGCAACGCGAAAATAATCGCAGCCAACTCCATATCATGTGTCGGGTAATTCTGCTCGTGAATAGACAACTTCCTCGATGCATAGGCGATCACCCTTCCATTTTGCATCAAAACACAACCCAGGCCTTCCTTGGAAGCATCGCTATAGATCACAAAATTATCTCCCCCACTAGGCAAAGCCAAAATAGGTGCCGTCGTCAAACGCTTCTTAAGCTCTTGGAAACTAACTTCACATTTCTCGCTCCAAACAAACGGCACATTCTTTTGCGTCAATCTCGTCATAGGAGTCACAATCCTAGAAAAACCTTCAATAAATCTCCGGTAATAACCCGCTAAACCCAAGAAACTCCGAACCTCGGTAACTGAACTAGGCCTCTTCCAATTCATCACCGCTTCAATCTTAGAAGGATCAACGGCTATCCCGGCGCTAGAAACGATATGCCCTAAGAAAGATACTTCCTCGAGCCAAAAGGCACATTTGCTAAACTTGGCATAAAGTCGCTTCTCCGAAGAATGGATAAGACAATCTCAAGTTTCTCGTGTTCTCCCGAGATTTCAATACACTAAGATATCGCCAATAAAGACTACAACAAAGCAATCAAGATAATCTGAAAGACACGTTCATCAAGTCCATAAATACCGCCGGTGCATCGCCAACCCAACGGCATCACCACGAATTCAAAATGCCCATATCTAGTGCGAAAAGTCCGTCTTCTATCGTCTTCTCTAACCTTCAATTGGTAGTAACCCCATCTCAAATCAAGCTTAGAGTAGACGATTGACCCTTGCAACGGTCAAAAAGATCATCAATGTGGGGTAGTGGGTATTTATTCTTCAATGGTCACCTTATTCAATTTCCTGTAGTCATGCATAACCCAAAACTCCCATCTTTCTTCCTCACAATACACCGGTGCGCCTCAAGGCGACACACTTGGTTTAACAAAACCAATCTCTAAGAGTTCTTGCAATCGAAGTTTTCAACTCCCTAAGTATCCTATACGGTGCCTCTTCGAAACGGTGAAGTCCCCTAATAAGCTCAATACGTAATTCCTAGTTCTCTATCGGTGGCATAGCATGGCTGAGAAACACATCGGGAAACTCACACACTACCGAACCTCTTCTAAGTTGGCGAAGACTTTCTCTTATCAACTGTGCAAGATAACCAG
>JABEVN020001068.1:0-26495 GCA_013146195.2 Codonopsis lanceolata | reverse complement strand
TAGTTTTTTAATAGATTGTAATTGATTTTTTGATTTGATTGGATAAAACTATGGAGTCGGATTTGTATAAGGACGCTACCAAGTTACGCCTAGAAATTTCTAGTAAGTTTTCACCAGCACAGAAAAATATCTTGTCCTAGGCTGGACAGAAGACTCGCGAACATTCCATCTCCTCCACTTTCCTCTCAGATATTCTTTGACGCCGTAAGATATTTTCACGGGAGAATGATATCATCAATTCTCCAAGGACCCCACAAAGCAAATAAAACCGACTTTCACCGTCAATTGTTCAGTCATCCAAGAATCTCAACCCCTCCTCTCGCTGTATACAAATCAACCCCTTACAGTGCTCCATATTTCATTTTCACAGTGCTGGTTCAACCAAGGGAGAAGAGAAGAGGAGAAACTGGAAGCGTTTGTTTGCATCATTAACTGATTTGCTGGGGTTTTACTTTTACGTTGGAGGATTGAAGTTACAAAGTTATTGGAAATGGAGTTGAATTGGGAGAATCAAGCTTCTTCACAATCTTATTACAGCATTCTTGGTGTCAGTTCTGACTCTTCCGATGAACAAATCCGTCGTGCCTATCGTAAGCTCGCAATGGTACTTCTCTCTCTAGTCTCTGTGTGTGTTACCAATTTGTTAGTCGTTTTTTGCTGGGTATTTTTAGTTTTTTTAAAATTTGGACTTATTTTCTCTGATTTTGAGTGCAGCAATATCATCCGGATAAATGGACGAGAAACCCTTCTCTATTAGGTGAAGCTAAGCGTAAATTTCAACGAATACAAGAAGCATATTCAGGTAATATCCCATCCTTTTTTGGGACCTTTTGTTTTAACGAGTTTGATTTCTACACGTCAAATTATTATTGAGAAAAGGCTTAATTGATTACATAAATCTTTTGATTGTTTGAATGTAAACAGTATTGTCGGATCAGAAGAAAAGAACATTGTATGATGCAGGCTTGTATGATCCTCATGATGATGACGACGAGGTGGGTACATATATAATGTTAACTCATTTTTTTGATTTTTCAATGAGTTTTCGTACTAAATATGCTTCCTTTTTTGAAAAAAATAAATAAATTAGGGGTTTACTGATTTTCTGCAAGAAATGGCGTCTCTTATGCAGAATGCAAGGAAAGAGGTACTAAATTTCTTTCTAATACCATTAATTCCTTTAAACTTTTTGTGCTTTGTTTGTGTTTTTTTTTCTTTGTTTTCAGTGTTCTATTTATTCATGCTATTATGTGCAATGAGTAGCAAATGGTGACACAGGCAAATATCTCATGACCTTTGCTACAGAATTTAGATGCGTGGATTTTGACTGATCTTTTGGTGTTCATGTTTGAAGTAAAATTAAACAAAAAGGGTCTATGAATCCGTGTTTTTTCTACTATTAATTGCAGATATAATGGTAACATAAATATTAAATAGGTAGTCTCTGTGTCATGGATACGGCCGGATACAAGGAGTGTCCGTGCAACCTAGCTCATTTATTCCTGGTAAAGTTTCTTGTGGTTTAATTTTACATTTCAGTTTCTTTCCTTTCCCATTCTCTTTGAGTTTGCTCGTGGAAGTACCTGCTCTAATTTTGCCCATGGCCTATTGTTGTTTCGCCAACTAGTCAAATTAAATCGAGGCTAAAAGAGAGACATGTAAGGTCAACTAATAATTAATATTAGCTTAAACAAGAGGTGGCAACCGGATGGGTATAGGCGGGCTTGGGCAGCGCCCATGTGGGCGGCGAGCGTAAATGGGCGGGTAAGTAAATACCCATTTAATAACAGGGTATAATTGGGCGGTCTATGAATGGGGCGCCCATTTAACATTAACATAAAATTATTAATAAACAAATATTACAAAAGAAAATTGTTGGGGTTGTTGAAAGTTGTGATGGTCGGTGGCGGTGGTGGGGGAATACCGGAGGTGGTGGTGGCAGGCGAGAAGGAGCTTGGGCAGTTCGTTCATGGACATTAGAGATAAGTCATAAACATTAATCAATATGTCAAGAGGATATGGATGTGTGTGTGTGTGCGCGCGTGTGTGGACTCTAATTGAGCTGATAGATTCACCATTAAGTAGTAATTGGGGTTAACATTTTTGGCAAATCTGGAAAACTTGTTGGAATTGTTTTTATTTTTTGGATTGTTGTTTTGGCAACCAGTGTTGTTGGGGGATCCTAGGAGGAAATGGAAAAGGAGAAAATCACGTGAAGGGGAGTTTGGGCAGAAAAGGTGAGGTGATTGCATTGGTGGGGGGACACCGGAGGGTGTGGTGGCAGACGAGAAGAAGGGTGCTTGGGCAGTTTGTTCATGGACATTGGAGATAAGTCATATACATTAATCAATATGTCTAGAGGATATGGATATGTGTGTGTGTGTGTGTGTGTGTGTGTGGACTCTAATTGAGCTGATAGATTCACCATTAAGTTGTAATTGGGGGTAACATTTTTGGCAAATCTGGAAAACTTATTGGAATTGTTTATATTTTTTGGATTGTTGCTTCGGCACTGGTGCACCGGTGTTATTGGGGGATCGAATGAAGAAACGGAGAAGGAGAAAAAAAAACAGAGGGGGAGAAAAAAGGGGGGTTGCCGGAGAATGTCGTCGATGTGGTGGTATCCGCCTGAGGTTGTTGTCGGAGGCGGTGGTGGACGTCGGAGTTTTTTGCTAGAGTGGTGGTGGTCGTTGGATGTTGTCCATTTATGGGTACACAAGTCCTTGTGAAGTAATCACAATATGGGCGCCTATTTATGCCCAATTGCCCACTTACCGTTTTTCATGTGCTCATGCCCATTAATTAGTGGGCGGTCTGGCGGGCATATGTGCATGAGAACAAATTGCCATCTCTAGCTTAAATCATTATTTTTAATTTTAAATGGGCCAAAATGGATTTGTTTTTTTTTTCCTCGTTAACTTGAATAAGCTAGGTTGTCCGAATTTTTGGCGTGGTAGGATAATGTTGTTCATATGTAAATAGTTAGCCATGACTTCTAGCGGATGCCATATATAGCTTCTAGTGGTAGTTTGTAAACCTTCAGGGATCATATTTAGGGGGTGTTTGGCAACCCCATAAAATGAATGCGGTCTGGTAATTGCTGTTAATTTGGAGAATCAGTTTTTTTGTGTCCTACATTGTGCCAGATTTGGGCCACGATTATGTCAGGCTGAGGTTGACTTTTTGACTAGCCGAGTTTTGCTGTTCCACACCTTGCTTTAAGATGAGTCCTAGGGTTCTGAAATTCTTGTTAACACAAACTATTTATCTATCGTATTATGCACGTCTCGTCCAAATGTGGATTTCTTCAACCAGCTTCACTGCCACCTTCTCTAGTTCTTCATGTCTTCTTCTATTCAATTCTCTCTCTGACTAGATACACCAAAGAAATCCCGTCTTTTATGAAGATCATCCATCAAATATTTGATAGTTCACTAATTTTTATACACATGGACATGTATTCCATAAATCTATATAATACATCAACTGATTTATGGATGAATTAAGAGAGAAACCAATTTTTCGAAATAACAATATATATAGGATAATGGCCGACAACAAATGTTTGGTGCGACTGCGAATGAAATAAATACCTTGGCCACACAAAAATCTATATAAGATGCTTCTAGAAGTAATAGGCATTGATGGTATACCTTGGCCACACAGAACCAGGAACTACTCATTTTCCCGCATTTCCAAACAGGCCTGTAGGATGTGCTTGTAATAGCTTCCGCTAGTGGTCAAGATCCACATAAGTAATAGGCATTCTCATTAATGGCTTAGGTTGTAAGTAATGTCAAATTGATGGTATTTAAGTTGGCATATGAGCATATTGGAATAAATACTTTTTTTTTTTTTTTTTTTGTATATGTGATTTTGCAAATATATTTGGATCTTTTCAGGTGTCTAAGCTTCAATGTGTTCATTAGGTTTTCTAACTTACTGTTGTAAACTATGCATGTGCAGGAGAAGAATTACAGTTTAGGGGATCTGCAATGCATGTTCTGGGAGATGGTCCAAGGTTTTGACAACTACCCCAAATGGTCTGATGCTCCTCAACAGATTAGCAATGATCAGTACCCTTCATGTTGTAGTTTTTCTGGGTATGGGATGGGTCAATTTTGTGTATAGAAGTCAGTTAAGTAACAAATCTACTGTAAATTGTAGAGAGCCTGTACTGTAATTTCATTGTTGTAATTGAAATGAAGTTTGGGATCAGGTTATCATTGTAAGGTGAATTGTGAACTGTGAAAATGGGTGTTTGGATTGATTAATGGGATCAACCATGGATAATGGCCTATTATCCATTGATCCAAAACACCCATTTTACCACCCCTAATTGCAACAATTATGGAGTTTCTGAAGATTTGTTAGAGGATTTGAAATTGTTAATACGCACATGCAATGTACACAAAACGCGAGAGGAGAGGAAGGTGCTATATTATAATAATTTATATACAAAAGGGGGAGGAGGTGGTTAATTTAAATTTTAAACTAAAAGTCTCGTATTATGTTGGTATCCAAGACTAAGAGGCCTTGCAAGTTGCTGGTCCTATTTATGCAACGAAGACTGTAACATAAAAATGTAAGAATTTGAGTTTAGTGGTAGTTGAAGAAACAGTGAGACTTGAATTGATAGCCGCCGCCGGGGGAGGCCAACTGGCCAAGGGGCCAAGGGCCAGCCTTCCTTTCCTCGACGCACAGATGGATGGCTGACTAGGCTTGGAGCCCAATCTACTAGCATTATCTATTTGAGAAATATATTTATTGCACGTACGCGCGTGCAAGTTTACAACCGGTTACAAGTATGTCATTTCTTATATTTAAAGAGTTTATTAACTTATTTTTATATATTTCTTTTTAAAAAATAATAAATTATGTCAAAGGAGAATTTGGGGGCAAAGTTTTGAAAATGCACATTTTTGCTTTATAACATATTAAAATTTTGTTGAAATTAGTAGTTTGGCCCCCTCAAAATATTATTACCGACAAACACACAAGAATAAGTTCATCAAAATATGATCTTGAACTAAATGTATATTTTCACCGAAAATATTTACAGCTACAACTTTTATGATTTTTTAAAAAAGTTTTGTACTAATCAATTTGTCATTATGCCATTGGCCCCCTCATACATTAATTTTTAGATTTTTTCTTTCTAATAATCTATATATATATATAAAAGCAGGGTAGTCTATATAGGGAAAAATCCCGCCAAAATTTTGTTTCCCAAAATAGAAACTCCTATTAACAAGAAGCAATTAATGAATTCTTTAATTAAATAATTTAAAAACTCCTTGGAACTTCCACCATGAATTATCCAAATTTGCACAGTTTTCCAATTCTCGATTGTGTCAAACGAAAATGAATCAACACATTGTAAATGATGATTAATGAAAATGAATTAGTTTACAATCACCATCTCCTTCTTCGTATATGATCAACTATCTGCAAAAAGATAAATTCATCAAATATTGTTCAGCATTTATTTCACAATCTCATTCCTCACCTAAACAGTGATTCTTCACAACATGAACCCATCAAATATTGAAATATTATACAAAAAAATCAAGTAAATCAAGAAATACCTAAAATTTGAGATGTAAAAAAACCATTGACAAATTAGAAGTACCATAGAATAAAAATCAACAGAAAAAAATATCTTTCGAAAATTCTAAATGATTAAAACATTTCGGATATTTATCTAAAAATAAATAACAAAAATCGATGTATAAAACATATTAACAAATTCACAGTAGATCTAAATGTCAAAAATATTTTTTTTATACAAAAAAATTAAACACAATGTTTTTATGTGATTTCACTAGATTTGAATACTCCTCGAACATTCATCATTTTTTTACAGCAAACTTTATCATTTACAATTGCGTCTCTTATAACATTAAATAGTCAAAACTCCTTGAAACACACACCATATTATTAAACCCTAATTTTTTTTTCTAAAAAATTGACTTTATTTTCTCAGATCTTAAATATACAAGTCTCTAATTTTTAAATCAAAACAAATCAGTTTTTTTTAATAGAAAGTAATTGTCTCCAACATAATTTTTTCTTTTTTTATTTCTTGAAATTTTGTTTTTCTTCTTTGTTTCGATTGAGTATAAGTTAATTGAAAAAATGTATGACCCTGCGTTTAACGCACGGGTGTAAAACTAGTCATAAATTATGGTTGTTGAGTGGGATGGAAAGATGCTTCTAAAGAGGGAGAAGTCGGTTCCTTTTCTCATACAAAAATTTACTTCTCTTTCACTCAATAAGTATAGATTCCATATTTCTAACCCTTTTTTTGGTCTCGTTTTCCTTCGGTTTCTTTTCGTCCAAGTATCGAGCCCCACTGGACCTGTTGCATTTAAACAATTATAATAACTAGTGATGCATCCGTGCGTTGCACGGATTGTATCTGTGTATAAAATTATATACTAAATTTAAGTTGAATAATATTTAATTTTTTTAATATTAACAAAATAAACAAAAAATAATAAACAGTAAAATTAAATATAGAAAATCCTATAAGTTTTGAAAAAAAATAATATAAATTTTGGAATATTTTTTATATACAATAATTTTCGTTCAACATGTACGACTGTTGCAACTATAAATATCACATAGTAACTATAGACAAAGCTACATACAACTTATGATAAACAAAAACATGTTTTCAAATGGAGTCTTATATTAGATAATGATTTACAAATAATATCAATAGTTTTTAGGTTTAAAAATGTTTTAACTTTGGAGAAAAAAATCAATTTATAGAATAAAAATATTAAGAATTTCAGTTCAATTCAAATTCTAATATTTTTTTATGGATATAAACAATAAAATTTATATTGAAGCCCACAATTCCAATTCTAAACAATGGAATTGAGGTTCACTTTCTCTCATTCTCAACTCTGGAGTCTCAACAAAATTTAAATTCACTTATGTGTTTTTCGTATTAAGAAAATGATATTAAAATATATACAAATATATATATATATATATATATATATATATATATATATATATATATATATATATATATATATATATATATATATATATAAGTTACATTAATGTTTAAAAAAATTGATAGCGCATATAATATCAAACAAAGGGAAAATTGTTTGTGATATACTAACATGTTTTGTCATAAAACCTTAAAAACTACACTTTTCAAAATTGGTAATTTTTACAAAATAATTCAAGTATTATGATTCAATTTAAAAATCAGACATAAAGAAAAAATAATTAAAATAGTATATAACCTAGGAAAATAAAATGTAGGAGATTGGTCAAGGAAAATGAACCAAAAATTCAAACGATCGATGGATAGACATCGGAAAATTTGGTTTAAATCGTGCTATGGATAACTTTTGGACCTCGACCCGGTAAACACTCATAAAACCACGTTATTTTAATTGATGTATATAAACGAAAAGAAAACATTTTTACCCTAGTGAGCTGCTCGGCCCAATAGGCCCAAGCCATAGGTTACGTGCTTGGTACATGGTTACAATTCAGTCAGGCGATCATCCAACAGTTAAGGCTACAAGGAGAGGATTAAATGGTTCTTGCGCGTTGCGAGCAGGGTCACAGTCTTTAGCGAATAAATGATGTCAGTGAGTTGGGGGCTTAACTAGCGAGCAGGAGCATATAGCGAACATGTGGTATCATGCTTGTGGATTTAAGAATTGTTGTCAGTTGAGGACGGTTATGTTCGGAAACTTCTCCATTTGACTGTTATGGTTAATGGGACAGTTAATGGGGCAGTTAATATGCCCGCCATTAATGCCATGCATATTAGTGGGTAGTTATGAACGGTTATACCCTCCGGCAACTATAAAAGCCCCTCAAAAATAAAGAGGGAAGATATGTGATTTCTATTATCTAGCCAAAACTCTGCTGAATTATATACACACCCGCATTCTTGTGCTAATTCTTACGCCGGAGGGCTTTTGCAGGGAGTGCCCCTGCCAAGTTTACGGTTTACTTTGTCTAATTGCAAAGTTGGGCTTTGGAGATTAGTGGATACGTTGAAAGCCGTATCCGTTCGGTCCAAGGCCCGTAAGATCTTGGACGCATCGCTTGGTTTCGTTCGAAACGAAAGCAGCGATTTCTGATAGCGATTTTTGTGACTTGATTTATTTTTAGCAAGCTTTGATAATGGCAGAAAACGGCGTTAATGGTGTTAGTGGAAGTCATCGGGAAGAGGTGCAAGCAACTCCTAGTCTTAATCAGTTGGCTGGGAACAATCCTCCTCCACATGATGCTCGTCATCAACTAAATCAAAGGCGTGGGGTGGATTCTTTGGCCAGAAGTGTCGTGCCAACTGTTGGTTTGGCACACGAGCTTAGGGAGGAAGCTCTTCGTCAAAGGGCTATATATTTGGGGCAAATGCATCAACTCAATTTGCAGTTGATTGACATGGGTAAACCGCCTTTACCCATGGAAGTGGACCATTTACCAGCTTTGTCAGCTCCAAGTCAAGTTGCAGGTGTATCTAGGACTAGGGGTAATCAACTAAACCCATTGATCATTCCTTCTCAGCCGCGTGTCCATGGATCTAAGGTGCGCGATCAACCAGGTGGAAGTAGGGCTAGCCACAAGGTTGTGCCCAGTGTTCATTCACGGCTGGGACCACGAGTGGGGTATGATTCAGCACAGTCCCGTCGTCGTCGGCGTTCACCCTCCCCGCGGAGGTCTCATGCACGTAGGCTTCGATCACCCTCGCCACGACGATCGCGTGCTCGTAGTCATCGTTCTCCATCTCCAAGGGGATCGTATGCTCGTCGACATAGAACTCCATCCCCTAGGAGATCTCAAGGGCATTTATCCCATCATTCTCAAGAAAAGAGGGATTTGCATCAGTCAGCTGCACCAGTTACTCAGCTCGCTGGGGTGCCTCAGGCACAGGTGGCGCAGGCCGTGGGAATAACTCAAGCCATTGGAGCTATGGGTCCCCCATAGGTCCCTCCTATGCCTGTGGTACAGCCTCAACCCGGGGCTGGTTTGCCTACAACCATAAATATGCAAGATTTTGAAAAGTTGAAACGTCGTATGGAGGCGTGGGAGCAAGGTAAAGCTTTGGATGGAAACTTCTTAGGCACTTCAGCTAGCCTGCTGGCACCGTGGATTGAGAATGCACCGCCAGCACAGGGGCTCATTTTCCCAAATATCAAGGAATACACAGGGAAGACGAAGGCAAGAGACTGTTGATGTCGTTTGAGTCACAAATTGGCTTAGTAACTTCAGATGAAGCCTTAAAAATTAGGGCTTTTGTGGGAGCTTTGCAAGGGAAAGCCTTGGCGTGGATGGGAGCTTTGCCGCGTCGATCAATTAATAATTGGGCTGATTTGCGAGCAAAGTTTTTGGCAGATTTTGGAACTGCGGGCACATTGGCAAAGACAAGGGCTGATTTGTCGAAGGTTAAGCAGGGAGCGCACGAGTCAACGGCTAGTTATTTGGAGCGATTCACCAAGGTGTTAGAGCAAGTCCCATGGTTGACCGAGCAGGAGGTAACTTTATGTTTTGAAACGGGCTTGCTCTAAGGTGAGGGTGGATTGAGATCGGAGTTGAGTATGCGCGAGCCAAAAATACAGGTATAAATGTTAATGCAGGCTCAGAAATGGTGTGCCGGGGAGACGGCAAAGAAATAAAAGAAGAAAGAGAATAATGATGATGCTGGAAATTCCAAGGGGAATGGTCAGGCCGTGGGCGGAGGCTATAATAAAGGCAAGTCAAGATATGACCGACCAAGAGAATTTCTTCGTGAAGCAGATCTTACCCCGCTTAATACGCTGCGCGAAGACATCATGTACGAGATTCGAGATGAGCTTCCTCGCCCACCTCGTATGAATCCTGAGACAGCCGATGCTCGGGATAAGACGAAGCGATGTGCCTATCATGATGATTATGGGCACACTACAGAAGAGTGCTGGCCACTGAAGAAGGCCATTCAGAAATTAATCAATGAAGGTCGGCTGGATCGCTTCAAGAGAGATGGAGGAAACAGAGGAAATGCTCCTCGAAGAGATGCCCCACCAATCAGAGGGGTGATCAATGTAATAATGGATGAAGATCCCACTCCGACCCAGCTCGGTAAACAAATTTATTCTTTGTCGAAAGTTGTGGATCGCCCAACTGCTTTGCAGGCTGGAGAAGAAGCTATACAATTTACTCGCGGCAAGTTGTCAAGTAATGTGGCAGGCGAGCAATCCTTGATCGTTTCGGCCTTGGTGGATGGATGGGTCGTGCATAGAATATTGGTTGATACCGGTGCTTGTAGGGATGTGATGTATTACTCATGTTTTCAGGGCTTGGAGCTGAGTGATGATCGACTCAAGCCATATGCTGGAACGTTGGAGGGATTCACTAATCATAAGGTACCGGTTAAGGGCACGGTCGAGCTGGAGGTCTTTATTAGCGAAGGGAGTCGGATGCGAGTTGAGAAGATCACTTTCATGGTGATCGACTTAAAGTCTCCCTACAATATTATCTTGGGTGTGCCGAGCATGAACAAGTTCCAGATGGTTGCATCTATTCCACATCAACGTGTTAAGTTCTACACTGATCAAGGAGTGGGTGTATTGAAAAGTCAGCCTCGAGCAGTGCTCGAATATGTGCGCGACACTCAACGGAAGAAGCAGAAGCTGACCCTGGAGGATGGCGAGCAGAAGATAACTGTTAGCACCAAGGAAACGACTCATGTGACCATGGGCCCATCAGTAATAGCCATGGTGAATGAAGACCGTGAAATGGATGCTAGCTCTTTGCCGACATTGAAGTCGGGGGAGCAGTACGAGCACGAGGTTGATGTAAGCTTGCCTATGAATCAAACTGGTGGTGAGGACATTTGCTCCTTGCCGACATTGAAGTCGGGGGAGCAGGTTGAACAGCATGATGAGGCAAGTATGGTTCCAGAAAAGGTTGGTGAGAGTCTTGATGGTCCTTTGCTGACATTGACGTCGGAGGGACAAGTGAAACAAGTTGAGGATATGGATGTAGACCAGCTTGACGTGGTTGAGGATCGGGCTGAGAAAGAGGAGAAGGTGGAGTGTGATACACTCTAAATGCGAGATGAGCCAGAGTTTACGGCTCAGGATGAACTCGAGGAGGTGGTTATAAATTATGCCTACCCCGAGCAGAAAATAAAAATTGGAAAGTCCTTGTCAGTGGAAGCTCGAGCAAACTTGATTAAACAGCTCCAAGATAGTTTGGATGTCTTCGCATGGAGGCCATAGGATATGCAGGGTGTGAGTGAGACCGTGGCTTTGCATCGTCTTAATGTGGATCCTGCCTTTCGGCCAATTCAGCAGCGACCTAGGGTTTATTCTGTTGAAAAAGATCAAGCTATCAAGGAGGAAGTTGAGAAGCTACTCAAGGCGGGCATTATTGAGGAGATACATTATCCAACTTGGTTGGCTAATGTAATTATGGTTAAAAAATCCAATGGCAAGTGGCGGATGTGCGTAGATTTCACCGATTTGAACAAGGCTTGCCCGAAGGATTGCTATCCTTTACCTCGAATTGACAAGTTAGTGGACGCTATAGCGGGATTCGAGCTCCTTAGCTTCATCGATGCTTATTCTGGGTATCACCAAGTCAAGATGAATGAGCAGGATAAGGCTCTGACAGCTTTTCGAGCAGCAGGGGGGCTGTACTGTTATAAGATGATGTCGTTCGGTCTGAAAAATGCAGGAGCTACTTATCAGAGAATGGTGAATCAGATATTTAGCTCGCAGATCGGGAGGAATGTTGAAGCTTACATTGATGACATGGTGGTAAAGACCAAGGGGCACGAGCATACGGTGGACTTGGGCGAAACCTTTGCCAACCTCAGGAAAAATAACATGAAGCTCAACCCGAGCAAGTGTGTGTTCGGGGTGAAAGCGGGCAAGTTCCTGGGGTTCATGGTGACTGAGAGGGGCATTGAGGCCAATCCTGAAAAAATAAAGGCATTGGTTACTATGAAGCTTCCCCGATGCATCAAGGATGTGCAAAAGCTTAATGGTAGGGTGATAGCCCTTGGTCGCTTCATTTCCAGGTCGGCAGAGAGGTGCTTGCCATTCTTCAAGGTTCTTCGTGGGAACAAAGGGTTTGAATGGACAGCTGAATGTCAGAAGGCTTTTGAGCAGTTGGTGAAGTACCTGGGAAGTCCTCCTTTGCTAAGCAGCCCGGTTCTAGGTGAAAAATTGTTTGTATATTTAGTGGCCACAGAGCAGGCTTTAGCCGCTGTATTAATTAGGGAAGAGTTTAATGTTCAGAAGCATGTTTACTATGTGTCTAAAGCCCTCACTGATGTAGAGGGACGGTATTTTAATGCAGAAAAGTTGGCTTATTCGCTTGTAGTTGATGCTCGGAAACTTCGAGCTTATTTTTCTGCACACTCGATCATTGTATACACTAACATGCCTCTTAGAAAAATCCTGCACAAACCAAACTCTTCTGGTCGGTTGCTTACTTGGTCATTGAGCTCACTGAGTTTGATATTGATTATCAACCTCGGTGAGCAATTAAGGCACAGGCTTTGGCGGACTTTGTAGCCGAGACTAGCTTTAAGGATTCGTACGAACAGGAGATTCCTTCCAAGCCAGCATCAGCGAGTACACCAATTTCAAAACCCCGGCCAGAGTACTGTTGGGAGTTGCATGTTGATGGTTCGGCTAGCAGATTCGGAAGTGGAGCTGGGTTGGTGTTGGTTCCACCTGAGCAGGATGTAGAGTTTGAGAAAGCATTACGCTTTAAGTTTCCAGCTTCCATTAACCAAGCCGAATATGAAGCATTGATAGCAGGGCTCGAGCTCGCGCAAGATGTGGGAGTTCGAGAGGTGATTATTTATTGCGATTCCCAGCTGGTTGTAAATCAAGTCAGAGGCGATTATGCTGTTCATCATCCTGTGTTGGTTCGCTGTTGTGCGATGGTGAAAGAGATTTTAAAGGATTTTGACTATTGGGAATTGGTGTGAATTGCTCGCGAGGATAACATGCGAGCAGATTATTTATCTAAAATGGCTGAAGATGAAATTCAATCCTTGCACCTAGTGGTCATGATTGAATATTTGGAGATTCATGTCATAGAAAAGGAGGTGATCATGGATATTGAGCCAGCTTCAAAGTGTTGGATAGATGACTTAAAGGCTTACATCGAGCAGGGGACCTTGCCCGAAGACAAGACGGAAGCTAGAACCATTCAGAAGCGGTCATGCCGATATCTTATTTTGGATAACATACTTTACAGACGGTCTTACACCCAACCATTGTTGAGATGTGTGCGACCAGAGATGACTGAGGGCATTTTGGGAAAAATACATGAAGGAAAATGTGGCGGTCATCCGAGCCAAAGGTCATTGGCGGAAAAAGTCCTGGTAGCCGGATTCTACTGGATTACTTTGAGGCGGGATGCCGAAATGTATGTTCGACGGTGTGACAAGTGTCAACGCTATACAGACATACCACGCTTGCCCTCTACCGAGCAGACTCCTGTGGTTGCATCGTGGCCATTTGATATGTGGGGTATAGATCTCATTGGCCCATTTCCGGTAGCTCGGTCAAAGTTTAAGTATGCAGTGGTCGTTGTGGATTACTTTACTAAGTGGGTGGAGGCCAAGCCTTTGGCGACCATTAATGAAGTGAATGTGATCGACTTTGTTCACGAACACATTTGGTGTCGCTTTGGAGTTCCACGAGCAATTGTGTCCGATCATGGGACTCAGTTTTCAGAAAAATTTACTAAGGCGTGCGAATAGATGCAAGTGAAGCATTGGCAATCCTCGGTGGCATACCCACAAGGTAATGGGTAGGCTGAGGCTGCTAATAAACAAGTCTTGCATGTCTTCAAGCGAAACCTGGAAGATAAGGCAGGAAGATGGGTGGATGAGTTGCCTTATGCCTTGTGGGCTGTTAGAACAACGGTCAAAGGTCCTACTGGAGAAACAACTTTCTCTATGGCTTATGGATCTGAGGCTATGGCTCCAATGGAAATGTATTTGCCCAATCATAGGGTGTTGCATTATAACGCTGAATCTAATAGTTCATCTCGGGCAGCCGATCTGGATTTGTTAGAGGAGAAACGGTTGGAGGCCAAAATGAGGATGGCAAATTACAAACAGCGAGCAAAGACCCACCACGATAAAAGGGTTCGTGGTCGATCATTTGCTGTGGGCGACTGGGTTCTCCGTAAGATTGAAGCAACATGTCATCGAGCTGACCGGGGGAAGCTTTCGCCAAACTGGAAAGGGCCTTTTCAGATTGTTAGAATTGTGAAGGAGGGCACTTATATGTTACGAACAGAGGATGGAAACGAGCTGAGACATCCATGGCATGCAGATCACCTGAAAAAGTATTATCAGTGATTGGCAGTATGTAATTCATTTATCTCTTCTTTTTATTTTGCAAGTGATAATTGATTGAGTAAGCAGATGTGTTCGGCTTATAAAGTTTAATGAAAAGTTCAATTATACTTTCAATTTGAAAGTTGGTGTTTGAGTCAGTTGCTTTTGTTATTTTTCTCGATTATTCTCTTACGCGAGCATAAGTTGTTTAAGCTCGTGCAAAGGGTTGGTGTTCGAGTTAAATGTTTTTATTCTCGATTATTCTCTTTTGCGAGCATAAGTTGTTTAAGCTCGTGCAAAGGGTTGGTGTTCGAGTTAAATGTTTTTATTCTCGATTATTCTCTTTTGCGAGCATGAGTTGTTTGTGCTCACGTAAAGGGTTGGTGTTCGAGTTAACTGTTTACTCTCGATTATTCTCTTTCACGAGCATAAGCTATTTATGCTCGTGAAAAGAGTTGGTGTTCGAGATGATTGTTCCGATGTTCTCGATTATTCTCTTTTGCGAGCATGAAACCATTTGTGCTCCGGAAAAGAGTTGGTGTTCGAGTTGGTGGCTTATTCAGTTATGATTTCTCTTTCGTGAGCAAAGGTTGCCTTTGCTCGGGAAAAGAGTTTGACATTTAAATCAGCAATTCATAGTTGAAGTCTTAGAATGCAAGCAGGCATAGCAAAGTAAAAACATTCATCACAACCATCATGATCAAGAAATATTACAGAACCATGAATGTAAATTGTTTTGAGATCAAACAAGGCACGTAGGCCAGAAATTGGAACTTCATGCATGTGAAAGGGTATTGTCTTGGGCTGTTGGGTCTGGATCAGTTGCTTTAGAGGCGGCCTCGAGGATGACAACTTCATCGTCACCGGCTTGGTTAGAGGTATCTGCATCTTCCTGGGGTTGTGCCTGGGACTTCCAAATCTGGGTCACAAGATCACTGATGTTGGTCTCGGCGATTGGTGGGGGGATCCATGGAGATAGGTTTTTCCCTGTGTCAGCTTCGGTGAGAGAGTCCAGCTCATCTTCAGTGTATGGAACGAAGGCGTGACCAGGGCGAGCTGAAGAATAGAAAAGGGGGTTGGTACCCCACTTGGCTAGCTGCTCCGGTTTGATCTCCAGCCCGCTACAGGAAAGTTGCCTCAGTACGTGGTTGATTCCCTGGAGGAAGAAGGGATAAGCTTCATTTTCCACACAAGTAGCGAAGTCTTCAGAGTCTTTGTAATCTTCAATGATATTTTGCTTCTACACTTCGCTCGGGAGAGATTCTGCTTGTTTCAATTTTTCCTCCAGGTCCGTAATCCTCGCATTGGCTTCTTCAAGATGAGCTTGGATGGCTCGAAGATCTTTTCGTACTCCAGCAATGTTATTCAAGGCCGCTTCCTCAGATTTTTTAGAGAAGTCTAGATGGGACTCTAAACTCTTCTTCTCAGCCTCGACCTTAGAGAGCTCGGTCACTTTGCAAGTGAGGCTCTCCTCGGTTGTCTTCAGCTCGGCCCGAACAGAATTAACAGTCTCTTCCAGCTGGTTCTTTTCCTTCAACAGTGCGGCATTTGAATTGATGTTGTCCATCAGCCGTTCGTACACCATCTCCGTTTTTGTAGCGATCTGCGGATAAAGATGTGGTTAGCATCTGAGGAATGTTAAAAAGAATGGATTGCGAGGAAAGTGTTTATCTCAGACAGGCACATCCTGACCTCACACATCATAATCGAGCTCGCCTGGTCGGCACTTTTCTTCCTAACCCCACCATGACGCAGTCTTTTTACCAGGCCAAGTCCCACGGTCGCTGGGTACCCACTGCGCTTGAAGATGTTGATTTTGTCGAGGTCGGGTACATTGCCGATTTCAGCGATGAGGGCCCCGGCCGATTCCCGGTCATTGGGCATGATAAAGTTTTCCTTGTGCCAAGACGGTATGGAGGGGGTAGCTTTCTCGAGCACGGCTTTCTCTGCTCGGCGCATGCTTCTTTCCCTTCTAGGACTTTGGCTTGGTTCAGTGAGGTTGATTACGGGCTGGGGAGTTGGTTCGACCCTTTGTACGGTAGGGGTTGGAATGATGGCGTAGCGTAGGGTGGTAGGTTGGTGATTACGTTTGGTACCACGACCAGCGGTGGTGGTCGAGACAGTTGGAAGAGTAGTAGCAGGTTGGGTTGACAAGTGCTTGTTCCGTTTGCTTGAGCCTTTTTTCGCGGCTTGGAGGAACTTGGTGACATCGGTTAATTGCTTCATGTCTGTAAAAAGTTGGAATAAATAAGAGCATAAGAATAATAAAAGACAACAAGTGTATAAGATCAGCGTGAAAAGCAGAGTTTAAAGAATAGACCAGAAAGCGAGAAGGGTGGTCTGCAATGAGTTCCAGTTCGCGCACACTCATCGCATTCACTGGGGAACTTTTTCCCGTGATATTGGCCCCAGTATGGGTGTGGAAGTTCAGGATCAATAATAACCCGGGGTTCGACTCCTTCCATTGGCCAGTTCAGAATTCCAGCTCGCCGAAGAAGAGCTAACTCAGATGTGAGAGTTCGCCAATCGAGTATGAAGTCTTGGCCGACTCGACCATCTCGCCCTTCCTTTACTCCGAGCAGTGTTCTGAAAGCCCTTGCTATCCGGGGTTCGCCAGCTCGGTAGGCGTTCTTGTCGTATTCGGGGAGCCCATAGTCGTTAAGATAAGGGGCGAAGGGCCAGCCGACGCCCAGATTTCTTGTCCAAAGAAAAAAGAAAGAATTTTCTAAACAAGGTCATGTCGGGTTCGAACCCGAGCAACCTGCAGGCTACTATGAAGGCCATCAGGAATCTTACTATTGTCAGGGTTAGGTCGCATAGAAGGGTATTGGACTCGTTTAAGAATTCTACAACAAAGGGGTCAAGGGGAAGGTGAAGTCCAACCAGGAAAAAGTCAAAATAGAAAACCATATTATCTCCCTGGAAATTATGTCCTTTCTTGTCGATGTCAAGATCGAAGGCGCGGACTCGATAATGTTTGGGATCCATTCCTAGAGAATAAAACCAAGTGCTGACTTCATCTTCAGAAGCCAGGTCGTCCCACTTGATTGAGGGAGGAATATGTGGAACGATGTGGGTAGAAGAACTTGGGTTTTGCCCGGGTTGGTGATTGCTTGAACTGGGAAGGCTTCCTGCTCGGTCACTTTCAGAAGGGTTTTGGTAGGTGCTGCTCGCGCCTTGTTCGGTTGTTTGTTGGGGCTTTCGTCTGCGAGGAATCAGAGTGATCTCCTTCTGCTCGCTTTCTTCGGAGCTTGGACTCGACGATGGTGGATTTTCTTCTGGTGCGCCATGGTCGTAGTTCCGACCTTCAATTTCTGATTGGGTATCTTCGCTAGACATCCTACAGGAAAAAGGAATCGAGGAACGCATGTTAAACCTTGTTTGGGGTGGTCAGGCAGGCATAAATTAAATTAAAACCTATGGCAAGAGCCGGTCAAGAGATCGGTGAACAGGGCGCCGATCAAATCTTCCTCGATTCCCTTGGTTTGGTTTGAAGTAGTTGGATGATAGAAAAGAAGGCAAGATGAATTGAGGGGATCGGAACCTATGAATCTATGTTCTTAACAGTTTGCATTGTGAGTATAAAGTTCGAATGACGCAGAAGAACCCTAATCTGGGGTCAAAATAATGGAAATAGGGAAGAAAAGCAGAAATGGAAGTGTGAGAAAGTACCTGTTCTTCGTTGAAGGGTGCTAGTTTCGGATCTTGGAAAGATGTTGAAGACTGGATCTTGATGCTGGTCTTGTTGGTGTTTGCAGATGTGAAGATCGGTTTTCTCTTGAGCTCTGTAAATTTTTGTGGGTGGTAAAGTTCGAAATGAGGGGAGGCTCCCGTCTTTTATACTTGGTGAAACCGGCGGTTGGCGGTCACTCATCATTAGGGTTCGCGTTACGAGGCTCAATTCTCGAGGCGGCATTTAATGCCTTGTTGGGAAACGGGCCTGTCTCTTCAAAAAGCGGCGGCTGACGGCTTGGCTTCCTGAATACGTTTCCCTAAAAACCTTTTGGGCAACCGTCTGTTTAAAATCTTTGCTCGAGGATAGTTTGATTCACATGTTGAAAGGATTCAATTACGCTTTGGAGGATATTCACGAATTCTGAGTCCTTCTCCTCGCCTCGAGCATGAATACTCGATGGACAAGGAGTAGGGGGCTACTGAGCTGCTCGGCCCAATAGGCCCAAGCCATAGGTCACGTGCTTGGTACATGGTTACAATTCAGTCAGGCAATCATCCAACAGTTAAGGCTACAAGGAGAGGATTAAATGGTTCTTGCGCGTTGCGAGCAGGGTCACAGTCTTTAGCGAATAAATGATGTCAGTGAGTTGGGGGCTTAACCAGCGAGCAGGAGCATGTAGCGAGCATGCGGTATCATGCTCGTGGATTTAATAATTGTTGTCAGTTGAGGACGGTTATGTCCGGAAACTTCTCCATTTGACCGTTGTGGTTAATGGGACAGTTAATATGCCCGCCATTAATGTCATGATTATTAGTGGGCAGTTATGAACAGTTATACCCTCCGGCAACTATAAAAGCCCCTCAAAAATAAAGAGGGAAGGTATGTGATTTCTATTATCTAGCCAAAACTCTGCTGAATTATATACACACCCGCATTCTTGTGCTAATTATTCTTACGCCGGAGGGCTTTTGCAGGGAGTGCCCCTGCCAAGTTTACGATTTGCTTTGTCTAATTGCAGAGTTGGGCTTTGGAGATTAGTGGATACGTTGAAAGCCAGGTATCCAGTTGGACGGGTCCAGTGCGCCCAGAAGATCTTGGACGCATCACCTAGTTTCACCACACATTGCCAAAAAAAAAAAAAAAACGCGCATTTTTTGCAACGATGATGAACCTCAAGGTTACCACCTAAAGAAAGTCCGGCAACAGAAGCTATGACCATCGACTTACCGAAAACTTGTTGGTATGTTCATATTTCCAAAAATATTTCAAAAACTCTGTTTAACTTCAAAACGCGTTTATTAATTTTAATTTGTGATTTAATTCAACTATCAAATAAAATTTGATCTGAATGTTGATTGATTTCATCATCAACACTTTTTTATATCTGAATTTTTTAACATGTATAAGTAACTAAAAAATCAGAAATTATCGGGTTTCCATTTTTTTCACATGTAGCTAGCTGTCTCAAAAAATTGGTCATATCTCGATTTATAGAATTTTTTTACAACAATAACTTTGGTTATGATGAAATAGAGAAAAAAATTGTCAGATTTTGGTATTATTATTGATTGATTGTCTGTAAATTAGTTTTATTTCAAATTATGTGTATATGATTTAGTTTCAAAATCATTGTTTTATTCGATATTTATTTTTCTTAACCTGGATATTGATGCAAATAAATTGACAAAAAAAACTTGGTTTTGTTATCTCTCATGTTTCTACTATGTATATTTTTCTTAATATACTAAATAAGAATATGAAGAGGTTTTGGAAATATTTATCCAATCAACCATAATAATGACATTTTATATTTTCAATTTCCAATATAAAAAAGAGGTTTATATATAAATTAGAAGTGTTTCTAAATTTGAAAAGTCACTTTTGGGGAAAACTTTCTAAATTTTGCTCCTTTCATTTCATATATGTATAGATATTACTAGGTTATTACCAATGCGATGCAATTGATTTAGTTTTGTTTCTGAAATTTAATTTTGTAAATATAATTTGCAAGCTATTTGAATGAATCAATAATAGCAATATGTCCTCATAATTAATTAATAAATAAAAAAAGGCGTGAGATCATACCTAAAATTCATGCGAATTATAAATCGAACAAATATTTTTAGTGTAAGTGTGAGACGGAAGGAGGGGAGGGGAAGTACTACGAAGACAGACTCGTCAAGGAGGTGTTTGATTGAGGGAAAGTATTTTGCAGTGATTATTTGTGGTGTTGGTGGAACACGTTTAATTAAATTGGATAAAGTCTATTTTAAATTGACATAGTTTTAGTAAAATAATAACAATTAAAAAACTTCTACCGTGAGAATTGAGGAGTCCTAATCAAATAAAATTTATTTAAATCAAATATAATAAAATCTATCTGGTACAAACCGATTTGGCAGCAAAAAGAAGTAAAAATAAAAACTTTTACCATGAGAATAGAAGAGTTTTAATAATTTGAAACACGTCTAAATTAAATGTGATAAAATTTATCCATCAAAACAAACTTTTGCCATGAAAATTTGGAGTCCTAATCAAGTGAAACATCTTTAAATCAAATATGATAAAATCTATACGGCATTAAAATTTATGTGGTTTTAATTTTTTTTCCAGAAATTTTTTTTTATACATATAGTACCATATGCACAGTCTTAGTATTTTTTTTATTTCTATTTTGCAAAATTTGTTTATAATAAGATTATTTTCTAAACTTGTAATAAATAGTTAAAATTTTAATTAGAAAATTTTGAAAAAAAATGACAAATATGGTAAATATTCACAATTGATCATCTGAATATTTAATTGAAATATTAAAACCTATGAGAATTGATAAAATATATCCGCCAAAAAAACTTTTACCATGAAAATTTAATCCTAATCAAGTGAAATGCGTTTAAATCAAATGTGATAAAATGTATCCGGTATTAACTGGTTTTGGCAGAAAAAAATGATAAAAAAAACTTTTACAATGTATAAAGGATGCAATAATTTTAAAATTTATCCGGTTTTAATTTTTGGCAAGAAAAAATTATATACATATAAATATATATAATATCGTATGCACAATTTTAAGGTAAATATTCACAATTGATCATATGAATATGTAATTGAAAGATTAAAACCTTTGAGAATTGATAAAATCTATTTGCCAAAAAAAAATTACCATGAAAATTTGGAGTCATAATCAAGTGAAACGAGTTTAAATCAAATCTGATAAAATATATCCGGTATTAATTGATTTTGGAAGAAAAAAATGGTAAAAAAACTTTTATTATGTATAATGGAAACATTAGTTTTAAAATCTATCCGGTTTAAAATAATAATCTATATTATAAAGAAGCTAGGTAATTGACTAGGGCTATTTAGAGGTCAGGATTTAATTTATTTTATTATCACCCTACAGCTGTCATTTATTTGGGTAACCTCCTTTTCTGGGTTTCCTTATACTGTTAGAATTAGGTTTCCTTATAAAACGACTAGTGAATTGATTAGGGCTATTCATATGTTGAGATTAAATTATCTTTAAAAATTTAACGGTTGAGATTCACCCTCACATTCACATGTGTGAGTAGTTATCCATTTTTCACTCCCTACAATTAATATTATGAGTAGTCACCCCATTTTCTTCTCCCTATATTTTATTTTCATATTACAAAGTCGCACCCTGCGATTAATCTTTTGAACAATCACCCCTAATAAAATATCAGTCCATCAACTATCACTTGAAGCAATGTACCCCTCAACTGTAATATTTTTTAAATAGCACTTTCTATATAGGTACAATCATTTCAATTGACGAAATCATATATACTGACACTGTGTCATAGGCACAGAGATACCAAAACACGTGTGTAATTGGTAAAAGCTAATTACAGGCTGAGATGAATTCTTTTACTACAATCATACGCTCTACATTTAATCTAAATTGTAAACGTGTGAAACGCAGTTACTTTTTCCAATTTTACTGCTTCTTTTTCTTCCAAAATAGATAACTGTTTCAATAAAGACATATTCTACGGCTTACTTATTATTTATGGTTTTACAGTTTTACATTTATTGTTTTATAGTTTTATCGATATTGTTTTACTGAGATTTATTGCTTTAACGTGCATAACTAGTCAATTTAATTTAGTCCAGCGGTAAGTTTTGAATATTTGTATTTTATTTTTTTCTTTTTAATTATTATCTTAATTAACTTAATCAATTTAATTTTTTTCCAACCCGCAATTTTGTATATAAATAAAAAAAATTGTAAGTTTTGTAATTTGAAATATTTGTTTTTTCTTTTTAACTGTTATCGTAATTAACTTAATAAATTTAATTTTTTTCCGGCCCGCAATTTCTTATACAAATAAAAAAAATCACAAGTTTTGCCCGGCCCGTTTTTTTGGTCGACCGCAGTTTCGTGTACAAATTATTAATTAATCCCTCCTTTCCGGGAAAAGAAGCCTTTACGGTTTTACAAATATTTAGTTGTAGTTTCTTAATTTATTTTTTTCATCATGTTCGATTCATACATTGACCACGCTCTTGCTGGCACTGTGCCATCGGCACGGGCACGAGTTTATTTTTATAGAATGTTGGACATCTTCTCATTGTTGTGGTTTCGTTTGTTGGAGTATGTGCATTGGTTTCCATTGATTTAATTGCCATTTTTTTAGCTTTTATGGTTGATTAATTTGGATCAAATGCATCTTCGTTCGCATGTTAGATTTTGTATAATAATATGTGGGAGGATTCGAGTTTTGTAGATGAAGCAGAAAATTTGGTTAATTAAATATGTTTGAATTTTCTTTGTCTCATGTGTAGGTGGAAATAATGGACAAAGTTATTGCATCTCATGTTTACAAAGTTAAGCAAACTCCCCCCCCCCCAGAAGAAAAAAACTGAGTTTTCGTTATTGAGAAAACAATAAAATTTTCTTTTTGTATTTTAGCAGTAGTTACAATTAAAATATTTATTTCTTGGTTTTCTTATAAAATAAATATCGAAGTAAAATGTTTTATTTTATTAGGTATTTGGGTTCATTTCCACATTATTTCATTTATTGATATATTCTCAAACTGGCCCCGTGCTATCGGCACGGGCAAGAGTACTTGTATATATACATATATAGTACCGTATGCACGGGTTTAATAGTTTTTTCTTGTGCAAAAGTTGTTTATAATAAGATGATTTTCTAAACTTGTAATAAATAGTTAAATATTTTAATTTAAATAATATGAAAGAAATGAAAAATAAGGTAAATATTCAAAATTGATCATATGAATATATAATTGAAAGATTAAATCTATGATAATTGATAAAATCTATTCGCAAAAGAACACTTTTACCATGAAAATTTGGATTCCTAATCAAGTGAAACATGTCTAAATCAAATGTGATAATAAAAAACTTTTACCATATAAATAGTAACAATAGATTACATCTAAATTTGTATAACATAAATAATAATAATAAACTTTTACCATATATAAAGGAGGCATCAGTTTTAAAATATATCCGGTTTTAATTTTCGGCAGAAAAGAAAAAGAAAAAAAAATCACAATTTCACAAGAAGTTGACACGTCGAAACACATACTTTCTTTAAAATTTTATGCATTCAACACAAAGTCGTCATGTGGCAGCAACGACTTCTATTTTAATAATAATTAATAGATCAGTAATTAATAATTAATAATATATATATATAGACACATATTAGTATAAGAACAAATAACATAAAATTGTCTTGTGAATAATTTGTATTAATTAAATAATATGAAAATGAAAAGAAATGAAAATTGAAGAGTTTCGGTCAAATTAAACTTGTATAAATTAAACAGGATAAAATCTATGTGGAAGTTTTCAAAACCTTTGGTTTTATAGCCATTAACTAATAATAATACCTAATAACAATCAATATGATAAGGGGTATTAGTATTAGTATATATAACTTCTTCTATTGTCAATAGTAGAAGACTTATATTTAAAAACTTTTACAACTAACATTACTTCTAACAAATGTGGGATAAAACTCTTCAAAGTTAGATATTCCTTCTAATGACTCACTTTTAACATCATACTTTAAGCTTTGATATTTTATTCATCCAAAACTTGATTTGGACAAATAAATATATCATTTCGATGTTCTTGCCGAGTAGAACACATTTGCACAATTACTTTTGTCAACAAACAAATGACACGTAAAGAAATTTGTGCCTCAAGTTGCACAATTTCTTTTACTAAAAACACTAATTTTTTAATAAGTATTATACTTTAACTCTTGATATCTTATTCATCCAAAACTCAATTTGGACAAATAAATATATCATTTCGATGCTCTCACCAAGTAGAACACATTTGCACAATTACATTTACCAACAAACAAATGACACGTAAAGAAATTCGTGCCTCAAGTTACATAATTTCTCTCACTAAAAACACTAATTTTTTTAACAAGTATTATACTTTAAGTCTTGATATCTTATTATCAAAAACTCAATTTGGACAAATAAATATATCATTTTGATGCTCTCACCGAGTAGAATACATTTGCGCAATTACCTTCGTTAACAAACAAACTATACGTAAAGAAATTCGTGCCTCAAGTTACACAATTTCTTTCACAAAAAACACTAATTTTTCAACAATAGAAGAGATGTATCCCACATTGGTTAGAAATTGATGTTGGTTTTAAAAATTCTATTATTAAGTACCAATAGAAGAAATGCATCATGCATCATACATTGGTTGGAAAGTGATGTTGATTTTCAAAGTCACTAGAAAACCAAAAGTTTTTAAAGCTTTCACATGGATACTTTAGAATGAAGATTTATCCAAAGGTGGTGAGGTGGCACAACCATAGTACTTCTCACCAATTATATATATATATATATATATATATGATAAAACATTTTTACAATTATTACCAATAGAAGATGTATATCTCACATTGGCTAGAAAATGATGTTGAGTTTAAATTATTTTTATATTATAACACATTGTTTAAAAAGAAAATGTTAGATTTTAAAGTCTTTAAAAGACTAAAGACTTTCACTTTACAAGAGATGTATCTCACATGGTTACAAAATATTCTACTATTATTACCAATAGAAGAGATGTATCACACATTGGTTAGAAATTGATGTTTGTATTAAAAATATTATTATTAATTACTAATTGAAAAGATGTATCATACATTTGTTATAAAGTGATGTTGATTTTTAAAGTTTTTTGTTAAAAACTTCTACCATTATTACCAATAGAAAATGTATATCTCACATTGGTTAAAATGATGTTGATTTTTAATTATTTTAGATTATATAAAGACTTACTATTATTAGCAATATAAGATATATATATATATATATATATATATATATATATATATTTTTGGTTTTCTAACCATTAACTAATAATAATACATAATAATAATCATAATGATAATGGTATTAGTATTAGTATATATAACTTCTTCTATTGTCAATAGTAGAAGACTTATATTTAAAAAATTTACAACTAACATTACTTCTAACCAATGTGGGATAAAACTCTTCAAGGTTAGATATTACTTCTAATGACTCACTTTTAACATCATACTTTAAGCTTTGATATTTTATTCATCCAAAACTTGATTTGGACAAATAAATATATCATTTCGATGTTTTTACAGTAGAACACATTTGCACAATTACTTTGTCAACAAACAAATGACACGTAAAGAAATTTGTGCCTCAAGTTGCATAATTTCTTTCACTAAAAACACTAATTTTTAATAAGTATTATACTTTAACTCTTGATATCTTATTCATCCAAAACTCATTTGGACAAATAAATATATCATTTCGATGCTCTCACCAAGTAGAACACATTTGCACAATTACATTTACCAACAAACAAATGACACGTAAAGAAATTCGTGCCTCAAGTTGCATAATTTCTCTCACTAAAAACACTAATTTTTTAACAAGTATTATACTTTAAGTCTTGATATCTTATTACCCAAAACTCGATTTGGACAAATAAATATATCATTTGATGCTCTCAGTGTAGAGGCAAACATTTGCAATTCTATTGTTAACAAACAAATCATTAAAATTGTCTTTTCAAGTTGCACAATTTTAACAAAAACACTAATTTTTCAACAATAGAAATGTATCCCATTTGGTTAGAAATTGATGTTGGTTTAAAATTTATTTATTAATTATCATAAATGCAATAGGTAATACATTGGAAAGTGATGTTGATTTTCAAATTACTAGAAAACCAAAAGTTTTTAAAGCTTCCACATGGATGATATTTACAATGATTATCAAAGGTGGTGAGGTGCTTTGAAAGCAGTACTTATCACCAATTTTATATATATGATAAAAATTTTACAATTATTACCAATAGAAGATGTATATCTCACATTGGTATAAAAAATAATGTTAATTTTAAATTCTTTTATATTATAACTTACATTATTTAAAAAGATAAATGTTAGATTTTAAAGTCTTTTACAAA
>JABEVN020001067.1:0-26505 GCA_013146195.2 Codonopsis lanceolata | reverse complement strand
AACTAATAATAATACATAGTAATAATTAATTAATAAGAGATATTATGATATATGTGTATATATATTAGCATAAGTCTTTTAACTAAAGGCTTTTTCACAACAACCTTTGCTAAAAATTCTAGCTAATTGAGTCAAGAGTTTGATATTGTGTATTATAAGTTGACAAAAATCAATGTCAATAGAATGGGGAAGGACCTTTTGCTAATATAGATCTCTAAATTTGAGCATGCTATTGATATATGCATGAGCTCATGAGTGATTGAACATATCTCCATTTGGTCAATTAAGAAATTGTAATTGATTATGTTCATTTTATTATAATTATTATTATAGTACTGAAATAAAAAGTAAATGTGATTGTTATAATATAATTCATGAGTTAGTTAAGAGAATTCTTAAGGTTTCCTTTTAAATGGTACATATTCAATACCCTAATGAATGAAATTGATGGTCATTTTAATATCATATTAATAACATAATTATAACCAAATTAATGTTTCTCTTTCTCTCATCCTCCTCTCTCCAAAGACCATTGCATTTCATTTTCACAGCTTGTATTTTTCAATTAATGAGAGTTTTGAGTCAGTATTCTATGCCCTTAGAGAAATCCTATTTTATATTCGTTTTTTTAATTTTGTTTAATCACTGATTCTACCTCTACACACGGTTGTCAAAGACCAATGGAGAAGCTCATTATAATACTTGTATGCTTTTAGTCGGAGTCTTATTAAAAATGGGAGCATATGGATTGGTTTGGATTAATATGGAATTACTACCCCACACAAAAATGAAGATAAAATCAAGTATACTTGTTATTTTATTCGTTAATATTTATATAAAATAAATACTTTTGATAGTATTGCTTGTAAGTAATAGAATTTAAACAAATATGTAGAAATTTTAATTTATTAAAAATATTTTTATGGCTAATACACAATAAATAACACGCAAGAAATTCGATACCAAAAATAAATAAAATGCTAAAATCAGGAGCAAAATAAAAACCAATTTATATGTGGCCAAAATGATTAATATATTCTACTATTAGTGATTTTTGGATTGTTATGATGATCAATCACAAAGAAAATAGGTAAATATGACATTGCATATTCAATACTTCAATACATTCATTTTTTAATTAATTATAAATCTAACTTTTCTTTCTTCAAATGATTTGTAATATCCTTTTTGATACATTAAATAATATATAGTCACATTTATAATAGGTTAACTAATATTTAATCTGATAAAATAATTTGTAATTCTATTTAAAATTGGCTAATTGTTATTTAATCTATTTTTAATAATTAAATAATGGGAGGGGTAAACAAAAACCAATACTATAAAAACTTATACAAAAATCAAAACAAAACAAAAATCAGTGCGAAAACTAAAGATCTCAATCAATTAAAAACAATATATTATCACCCAAGTAGATGAAAAATCAAAAATCAAAAATCAAAAATCAAAAATCAAAAATCAAAAATCAAAAATCAAAAATCAAAAATCAAAAATCAAAAATCAAAAATCAAAAATCAAAATCAAAAATCAAAATCAAAATCAAAAATCAAAAATCAAAAATCAAAATCAAAATCAAAAATCAAAAATCAAAATCAAAAATCAAAATCAAAAATCAAAAATCAAAATCAAAAATCAAAAATCAAAAATCAAAAATCAAAATCAAAAAATCAAAAATCAAAAATCAAAATCAAAAAAAAATCAAAAATCAAAAATCAAAAATCAAAAATCAAAATCAAAAATCAAAATCAAAAATCAAAAATCAAAAATCAAAAATCAAAAATCAAAAATCAAAAATCAAAAATCAAAAATCAAAAATCAAAAATCAAAAATCAAAAATCAAAAATCAAAAATCCAAAATCCAAAATCCAAAATCAAAAATCAAAAATCAAAAATCAAAAATCAAAAATAAAAAATCCAAAATCCAAAATCCAAAATCCAAAATCCAAAATCCAAAATCCAAAATCCAAAATCCAAAATCCAAAATCCAAAATCAAAGCCAAAATAAAAAAATACTATTATAACAAAAAAATTAATCAAGAACTATAAACCATATATATAATAGAAACCTAAAACAAATCTAGAAGATTATCATCCCACGAAGAAAGTTTAAAAGAGTCATCTTTAATCAATATGGTCAAGAAACTGAAAAATCTAACTATGGTATGAGGAGCAAGGCGAGAAAAAAGAATTCTCTAGTGATGTCTTTACCTGATCAAAAGCCGCGGGAAGAAGACAATTGTCTCTTGGAGTAGGGGATCCCCGAGCAAGAAAATTGACATTAGCAAATTAAAATGAAAATTAAAGTGAAGTACACAAAACTCCTCCATCACGACCACCATGCTAGCCGACAAAATGTAAGAACGAATGGTGGAAAAGAAATCGTCAAATAAAGATATATTCAATCACTCATGAGCTCATGCATGTATCAATAAAATGTTCAAATTTAGAGATCTATATTAGCAAAAGGTCCTTCCCCCTATATTGACATTGGTTTTTATCAACTTAAATACACAATATCAAACTCTTCAAATTATTGATCCAATTAGCTAGAGTTTTTTTTTTATCAAATGTTGTGGTGAAGAAGTCTTTAGTTAAAAGACTTATGCTAATATATATACCTATATCATAAGACCCTTTATTATTATTATATATATATATATATTTCCCATTTTCATTTTTCTTTTTGTGTGGGTTTACGAATCGTTCTGGATTTAGGTGTACTGCATAAAGAGGGGGTTTGTAAGCAAGTACAATATTTTTATGAAACTATGAAGTTTCTTAAATTTATGAAATGATAGTAAAGTTGTCAGCTGTCAGCAGACTTTGACAATTCAAATCGTAAATAAGGGGTTTCTTTTTGTTGCAAATACTCGTCTAAACTGCATACCAAGGTTCCCACTTCTTTATTTTGGCTTATAAATTTAGCAAGGGCAATACTTAATACATCACCTATAAAATACTTAATATGACACTTTTTGTGGTAAAAATATTATATTACCCTTGGCAAAATTTAAAAAAAATAAAAAATTGAACACCGAACCAATACCGACTGCCCACCGGACCACCGCCCACCGCTTGCCCCAACCCCCTCCCACGCCCTTTCACCGCTGGGCCAAGCCCCCCCTCCCAGTGCTCCCCCCATGACTGCCCCAGCCCTCCCACACTCAAGCCCAGTCCCTCCCCTAGCCCCCAGCCCACAACTGCGCCAGCCCCAGTCCCTCCCCCAACCCTCCCATTCTGCATGGGCCAAGGCTAATCCCTCCCCCTGCTCCATCCCACCCGTCTGCTCTTGACCCAGTCCCCTACCCTTCCCATACGGACTGGGCCTCCCCTAGTCCATCCCTCATCCAACCCACACCACAGCCCAACCGCTTGCCCCTCCCCCAACCCACCCAGCCTCCACCACCTCCCACCTAGCCTCTGCCACCATCTCCATAAAAAAAATAGTTATTTTTCCATTTAATTAAAAACCAACTCCCGCCCACCTCCACCACCAATCTTTTTTTTTTCTATTTAATTATAATTTTCAATTTAATTTTGAAATTGAACAAAGGGCAAATTGGTAAACTTATTTCAAAAAGTATTGTATTAAGTATTTTATAGGTGCTGTATTAAGTATCTATGATTTAGTAATAGTAAGTTGTCAGGTAATTTATATCATTCCATTTGTGACTCCCAGCAGATCTCATTTCTTTAAGTTAGGTTAATTATATGGGTCCAAAGATGTCAGGGTAAAATAGGGTCATCCTATTTTATTTATTGTTGTGCTCTTTCTTGGTCAAAAAGCTATGGTAAGTAGTTACCACATTTAATACATTTCTTGGTCCTTAAGTAATGCTAAAGTGTTACCATAATTAAATACTTCCAAAAGCTCTTAAGAATCCATAATTACGTTCGACAAAATCTTTGGTAAGATCCTTGAATTAAATTAGTAAACTAACCTTTTATTTCCTAACATTCTATGTTTCCTTGGAGTTGTTGGATTCTTATTTGCATAGGCCTCTACCTCAAGTATAAATACAAGGAGACTTTAGTGCAGACAGACACGAAGACATAGAGAGATTTCATAGAGAAAATAGCTGAGAGCTTCGCTGATGCAGCTACGGATGCAGTAACACCACGAGTTGTATTGACTCTTTTGATGTTTGTTTTCTAGTCTGTTAGAAAACTTATTTTTTTAATCACACGTTTGTTTTACTCATATATTTGTGGGTTTCCTATATAGACTTGATGTCTTGTTAGAGGTTTTGGTATTTTGTTGATTTCAGGTTTTGGTTTCTAAAACTCATAATCCTTTTAGTGAAATCTTTTTTTACCATAAGGCTAGATCTACAAGCATAACTTATAGATTGTTTGATAAACTTATGTGTTTATTCCTGCTTTAATATATTAAAGACTTTCGTTGTTTACTTGTTTTATTTTCTGGTCAATGCACCCTCGGATGCGGTTACATCACAAGCTGCATTGATAGTTTCCTTTGAATCCTAGCTACTATTGCACTCTTAATTGATATCAGAGCCTCCTCTTGACGACACTAAGAGAAGATTCTGGTTATAGCCATGATGGATTCTTAATATGAGAATGTTGTTCGTCCTCCTACCTTGACTAATGTAATTACTTAATTTGGAAAGTTAAAAGGTGTATCTTCATCAAATCAATTGATGAGAGAGCCTGGCTTGCTGTTCTAAATGGTTGGACTCCACCTAAGACCATTAACAATGATGGTGATGTTAAAATCACTCGTGAGGCAGATTGGTCCACTGAAGATAGAACCACATCTTCTTTTAATTCAAAGGCTCTTTCTACCGTATACAAGGCCTTAGATGCCAACACCTTTAGAGTTATTGCTAACTATGATTCTACTAAAGATGTTTGGGAGGCCCTTCAAACCCTTTGTAAAGGACCTGCTAGTATTCGTACTTCCAAACTTAGAATGCTTACAACTCAATTTGAAAACACTAGAATGAATAAGACTGGTGATATTATATCTTACTATGGTAGATTGCTTGATATTTCTAATACTGCTCTTGCTTTAGGTGATCCTATTACCAATGAACGTCTTGTTTGCAAGATGGTGTACACTCTTCCTGAAAGATTTAATGCCAAAATTTGTGCTATTGAGGAACTTCATGACTTTGATAAAATGGGTTTTGGTAAACTTGTTGGTATTCTCCAAAACTTTGAGTTAAACCTCAATGAACAAATTAAGCATAAAGGCAAAGGTGCGTCATCTCCTACTCCTTCTATGAAAAATATTGTTTTTCCTTCTGTTGTTGATGTGTCTTCTGAATTGATTAAATTGCACAAGGAAATTAAGGAATTTGATTTTGATGAAGACTCAATAGATATTTTAACAACAAAGTTTAAAAATATTTTGAAAGCAAAAGAACAAAATGGATCTCCTTCTTCAAACACCAAAACTATTTTCAAACCCAAGTCTATTAAGTTTGTTCCCAAAGAAGACTCATTCCAAACTCCTGAAAATTTGTTTACCAACCCTTTTGCTAAAAAGACAACATCAAAAAATCTTGATTCCATTCAATGTAGGGCTTGTCAAGGGTTTGGTAATTATGTTGATCAATGTGCTAATACCTTGCATAAGAAGGGTTTGAATTTTTCTACTACTCTCAGTGACAGTGATGATAAAGATCCAAGTGATCTCATTACTCTTACAACAATACAATATGTTCAGACTAATCTTGTAGGTGTTTCGTGTGATGAAGCTCGTAATGCAGCTGCATCAGAAGCTGTATCGGACAAAAACTGGGATGATTCTCTCTGCTTCAATTCTTCCATAACTGAAGATGCTCTAGAATCAGAATGCACAGAATAGTCAGAACTGATGGAAGCTTACAAGGAATTGTATAACAATCAGGAGAAAAGAGCTTGTCAAGTAAAGGTTCTTGGAAGAACAAATGAAGCACTCAAGAAAGAGAATGAAAATCAAAAGGAGTGCATTGCAAGGTTAGAGTGTTTGCTCACAAAGAAGGATGTTGAGATAGAATCTTTGAAAGGTGAGCTTGACAAAGCCAATGAAACCGTGGCTAAATGGAATTCTGAAAAACTGAAATTAGATGAGATACTGAAGATTGGACAGAATGGTAAATCTGGACTAGGGTTCAAGCCAAAGACCTTTGTCAAGGAAGGCGAAAGAACCTCATCATCCTCTTTTGAACCAAAACAATCTTAACATATCTTCCAAAACCCCAATTTCTTTAAAAACCAAAAACTAGGTGTAGACACCCCAATTTCGTACCCCTGGTAGTAACTGACATAAAATATCAAGAACTGTTAAAACTTAACAAATGTCAAGTTGCAGAAGTCAAAAATGCGAAAGAAAAGGGATGCGCAAAACAAGCTGCTGGGGAAAGTGTCAAAATTGCAAACTTCAAAAAGTAGCTTGGTGCCACCTAAGGGCAGCTTGGTGCCGCCAAGCATATGCTTGGCCGCACTGCAATTCTCCATGTCTCTCTTGCGATCAAAATAGTACAAGTCTTCAAGCGCGGTACAAGCGGCCAATGCCTGAGAGAAATCCAATAATTCCAGCCGCGTCCTCAAGCTCCAGTATAAATAAGAAGGCCCGGCCTCTCATTTCAGTGCTGAATTTTTACGCGAAGTTTATCGCAGCGAAGCTCTGCTTCTGCGATCCTTCGATACAGTTAGTACGAGAGGTGCGAGATAGGTGAGTGGAAGCCCCTAAAATCTCCAAACCCCATCCAAACTCTGCCAAATCAAAAACCCATAGGTTATAAGTGATCCCTAGCCTAGTTGTTAGGTATCCACCTTAAAACCCCAAAGTCCAAAAATCCCAAAATAAGCCGTTACTACTCGAGTAACGAGCTAAAAAGTCAAAATTTAAGTCTAGGTTCCGCCTAACCGAAAAGACCAAAACCTATCCAAATAAAGGCGCCACTCGAGTTGAACGCCCAAGCCTCAAATCCAGCTTCAATTCCGGTTCAATTCAATTCAAAACAAAAAAAAAGACTCCTCTCGAGGAGGACAGAGGCGAGCACCACCGCTCTAAAAGGTAATACCTTTAAGAGCGTATTTTATTTTATTTTGTATTTTCTTTCTTTTATTTATTTTCAAAAAGTTGTATTTTAAATCCAGCACAATGTAGCCAATATAAGCCGTTGTGCTGCCCGGATTAGATTAGGAAAAATTATGTAAAAGAGCCATTATAATGGCCAAATATTCTTAAATGTGTTTGTAATTATTGGAAGGAGGCGGCTGCGAGTCCGTAAATAATGTAGCCACGAATGTATTTGTTTAATTTTCCCTTGTCAAAATAAGACCTTATTTATTTGCTAGATTAATATAACAATGAGCATATTTCACCAAAACGCTTTGAGATCGAAAGGGCGAGTTGGGTGCCTAGCACCTTCCCAACTCGTAACTTAGCCCCGAACCCGTTTTCTAAAATCTACGGTTTTCTTTTTCGGTTTTCCTTTATTTTTGCCTTAAAATAAAGGTGGCGACTCTAAAACTTTCGATCCATGGGGCCTCGCAACATTCCCTCTTTGCACTTTCCTGTTCTCCCCTAAAAAAGGGAGATACGGGAATGGAGGGGTGATGTATTCCCATATCCTGGTATCCCCTAAACAAGGGATAACTTGATGCGGGAAACCCATAGCTCCCATAGTGATCTGATTGGGCCATAAGGCCATTTTAACAAATCCATAAGTGGGGGCGTCGCAATATCTTTTCTTGCACTTCTATTTTCCCCATTGCATAAAGGGAGAATGAGAATGGAAAGATAATGCATTCCCATATCTTGTTATCCACGAAATAAGGGATAACCCGACATGAGAAACCCTTAGTTCCCATTTTGGATACAAAATCCACTCAAGGCAACCGAGGCACATTCAAACAACGTGACTCCTCTCGCACTTTGGATTTCGCTCCCGCAAGCACAAGGCCTCCGCATCGCAGCACTCTAACTGGCGCGTGGCGACGCCCTGAACCTCTGGCTGGGGATGTCGTTTTATTTTTAATAAAATGGAGGGCTAGACTCATAAAAAAACTTTTTTGTTTTCTTTGTTTCGGCGCAATATGCAAATTAATTTACGCATTTCAATAAAGTGTTCCCATTACGGTAGCCGGCTATATTTGTGGATATGATCCTTCATTCGCGGCGCCTCTCCAGATACCTGCATGTTCGAGAGTATAAAAAAATCGAAAAAATATACATATACATAAAAAAAAATTTGAAAAAAAAAAAAATATATATATATATATAAGGCGGTTCAAGTATATTGGTGGAAACTCCATTGATACCCCCAAAAGCATTCTCGAATAGAGTCGGTATCGCCGGAGCATACAACGCCGCTGCATTTGGCCGATCAAAGCTTTCAAACACTATTATATATATATACATAAAAAATTTCGAAAAATAAAAAAAAGGAAAATATATATATATTATATATTTTACAAATAAATTCCTGCAAAGACAACAAAAGAGCCGAGGCTTTACTTCCCCTATTTTCTTTCATTTCATTTATTTCTTTCAGTTTTTTTTTTCATTTTATTCTCAGAACTCAGATATTTGTACATCTCTCGCATTTCATTTTATTTATTTGGGGACATAGGACCAAAATTTGTAATTAATAGGGATAGATAGTTTCCCCACTTTTCTTTCTATTTCTTAATGTGATGTGTTTAGCTTGCTCGCTCAAACTAAAAAAGCCGAGAAAATCCACACAAACAAAGAAGACAAAGCCAAATTTGTTTTATTTTCTATATCGTAAAAAAATAAATAAAGATTTTGCTTTTCAGATACCGCACACACGTGTACGCATGTAAATATATTCGAATCGAAGTTACCCTACACCATGGCCACTCTACCCCCCCTGCATAAGCCCACGTTAGAATGCATATAGTTTTTCAGACACTCGATCGGCTTTTTGCATTTTTGAATTGTGGATCAGCCCTTGTCAAAAAAAAAAAATCAAAAAAAAATATTTATGTCAAAAAAAAAATGCGCAAGTTCGAAAAAAAATATATAGTAAGTGCACAAAAAAAAAATATATATAGACAATAAACAATAAACAAGGTGATTTATAATTCTCGGATGCTCGACCTAGACCATTTCGGATGGTGGATCCCTCGAAGAGTATAGGCCCTTCGCCTCGACCGCCCAGCCCTAGGAAGTCGAAAGGCAGGTGGAATACGTTGGTCCTATACTCTGGAAAAAGAATCCACTATTCCAGGAAAAGTCCTGGGACTGTCAAAATAAAACAAGTGCTTATCCGGTCAATTATAGGGAACATGAAAATAATAATAATAAAATACTAATAAAAGGCCTTACTTGTACTCCGCCTGCACTCCCCAAGCCCATATAGCCTCCACCGCCTTTTCCGATACCTACCAAACCCCCATTTTCCTCGAAAACGGCTGCCCGAATTTGGAAAACGGAGACAAGATCTTGGCCTGGGTTGATACCTGAGGAGGAAAAATGCAAAAAATCGAACGTAAGATGGTATCACTATCATATCAGACAAGGGCAGAATCAATACAGAAAATACAGATCCGAGCAGTTTAGCAACAGTTGAACAGTCCGCTATAGTCCCCCAAGAAGCATCAACCTTCCATGTTCCTCCAAATCCAACCTCCCAACCAAACACCAACCCACCAACCCAGAATCCCTATATTACCCAAATCCCACCAACTCAGAACCCTTATAATGCCCAAATTCCACCAACTCATCATCCCTATACTATCCAATATCCATATCCAATCCAATATCCATATCCAATCCAAAATCCATATCCAATCAAATATTCATATCCTGTCCAAAATCCTTATCCAAACCAAAATCCCTATATTATCCAAAACCCAATAACTCAAGACCTTTATCCAACCCAATACCCATATCCAGCCCAGAATCCTTATAATGCCCAAATTCCATTAACCCATAACCCATATATCGCCCACAATCCACCACCAGCCTGTAATCCCTACCTTCAACCAAAATAACCCATTTTTTCTAAATCCTAAATCGATAACATATACCAAACCCAACTTTCCCTGCCTCAAATTGGAGGCTGACATCGAAGATGTGAAAACCATGTTGCTTAAAGCTCTAAACCAGGGAGTTTCTAATGAAAATTTGGGGGGACAACTTCCTGGGCATGATAGGCAGAGGTGCTGATTACAAAAGTTCCCTGCTGAGTTTGGGTCCATTTCTAATAAGCCTCTATAGAACTAGTATACCGCGACCGACCCACTTTTGACGCCCGCAGATCTGGTGGACTACTTTGGATATATTACCCCTATTCCTTTCCCTAGCCTTACGGATTTGGTCATCTACCAATCCGACCCCTAAAATTGAGTACCCCTATTCCTTTCCTTAGCCTTACGGATTTGGTCATCTACCAATCCGCTCCCTACAATTGAGGATCTCAAACCCCAGGTCCTCAATAATGTAATAAACCCTGTACGATGTGTTTTTAATAATAATCTAAAATGTCTTTGCTTATTTCTTAGTTGCACCTTCATTAAAAGACGCATTAAATAATTATAATAATGAGTCATTTAAAAGGACCCAAAAGATAAAAATTATCTGCTTGAGCTTGCAAAGTCAGTCAAGTACCTGAAACAGAACCATTCATCAGCAGATGCTGAAGACTGATCCGCTATCAATCTGGGGGCTGGACAAGGAAATCGAAAGAAGTCAGAATCGGTAATTACATGCAAGGCTCCAAAAGAATAACACTCATGGATCCCGTCAAAAGAGTTCGTGGACATGTTTACTTGGTCCTATAAAGATGTGTCGAGGGTAGACCCAGCCATAGCCAAACACCGGACCCTCACATGTCCTAATGCTCAGCCAATCAGACAAAAGCTCCACCGCATCAAGTCAGAATGGTCATTACAAGTTGAAAAAAAAAAAGAGAAAGCATGAAACAGCCGCATGTCAACTTCATTCGGATAAAAAAAGAGTAAAAGAAAAAAAAATGGAAAATACCCGATCTGGCTGTCCAATATAGTGATCATTCCCAAGCCCAACAGTTTTTTTTATCAACGGCATGCTGGGTTATAGTCAAATCAAAGGCAGCAGGAGACCAAGAAAAGACCTCATTCATCTCCCTTTGAGGGACCTACTGTTATCAATGTCATGCCGCCTGGGCTAAAAAAAACTGCTGGGGGCTACTTATCAAAGGCTGCTACCCCTCTCTGCCACGATGTGTCATATATGGTCAAATGATCCGGTCAGGAGATGTCATACTCCCCACAAGTCAAGAAAGAAGACCTTGTTCAGCCTCCAATCTCAACAAGTCAAAAGGTATGGTGCTCGACCTACTCTATCCGGCAAGTGCTTCCCTCTCCGGCCCGCTAGGCTGAAAACCCGAAGGGGCGGTCTAGGCAAAAGTTAGGGCATTCAAAAAAAAAATGAAAAATAAAAAGGAGAAATAAGGGCTCGCTAGGCTGAAAACCCGAAAGGGCGACCTAGGCAAAAATTAGAGCATAAAAAGAAAAAAAATATATAATAAAAAAAAATATAATAATAAGGACTCGCTAGGTTGAAAACCCGAAAGGGCGGCCTAGGCAAAAGTTAGAGCCAAACAAATAAAAAAAAATATAATAATAAAAAGGAGGGGGAAGGCATTACTTGAAGCTATCAGCATACTGCCTCCAGTCTTCAGCACATCAGAAGCTCGACTGACAAAAGAGAAAAACCACGACAAAGCAGCTCACATTAAAACACTAAAATATAAATTTTACGGGTCCTAAGGTGCAACTTATGAATACTTATTAAGACATTTATATTATACATTACTCGCATTTGTACATATCTATATATTGCCTATACCTCTTTTGTTTTCCCCAGAAACAATCCTTTTCTTGCAGCCATAGCCCCGAGCGGTCCATCAATGCCTGTGGCGTCCACCGAACCGGGCCCATATACTCCTTCTGCGAGGCAAAGAAGAAACCCTAGACTCATCAGCATGAGAGCCCAGAAGTGTCCTCATCCTCATCATCAATGTCTCCATTATCCCAGATATAGGTACTGCCTGGTACCATGATAATTTCGCCTCCACCCATCGCTCTCTCGCTCAAGTTGCCTCGATCGAAAAAAAAGAAGCCTACAAAAGGAGGCTACGACTGCACTCAACAGCCACAATGCACCGAAAAAGAATAAGAGATCCGGCCATTTTTCCATTCTGATATCACCCAAAAAGCCCGCTCTTATCCAAAGGTGTATTTTCAAAAATCCCTTTCTCCAAAGTACAGCGTGCCGTTACATTTTAGATGTCCGGTATAGTTTTATTTTCTGCATGAATTTATTTTTGCATGTGTAACATATTGCATCATATACATCATATTGCATTATTTCATAATGTTTGTACAGATTTCTTTTACAGAAAAATATATACACAAAAGAATAAAAACAAAAACAAAAAAAAATGCAAAAGAAAAAGCAGAAAGAGATACTAATGTTCGCAGGAACTCAAAGCTAATATGCTCGGGACGAATGGCTTCTGGGAAGACCACCACCCCTGACTTTGGGACCCGTTGCTAATCCTCGACCTCTGCCCCGGCCGCGGCTTGACCCGTCATCATCATCATCATCATTATCATCATCATCATCGTCATCTCGACGTCTGGACCGCCGCACTGAACTGTTCCTTGCGAACCTGAAAAAAAAAAAAAAACAACAACGGGGTAAGTTCTCTACCCTTATCTCCTTCTCTGTACAGTCCTTTAAGTAAATAATGAACATATCACATGTTTTATACTTCATTTTTTTTACAATAAATTCTTTTAATAAAAAAATAATAATAATGATAAAAAATCTTGTTCATAACAAAAAAAAATATAATAATAATTCTTTAAATGGTCACATACTATTTTCATACATGTGCATAAATTTACATGTACATAAAAATCATTCTTTTTCAAAATCCACAAAATCCATAAAAAATTTCATTCATAAAAAAAAAAAAAATTTCTTCAAATTGTCACAAACTATTTTCATACATGTGCATAAATTTACATGTACATAAAAATCATTCTTTTTCAAAATTCATTCATAAAAAAAAAATTCCATTCATAAAAAAAAAATTCATTCATAAAATAAAAAAAAAAACAAACACAACAAGCAATTCATATATGTAATTAATTTTGCATCTTAACATACATATTATAACTGCATTTGTCATGAGCATAATAAAATATGAAAAATACATGCATCATCTCATACGTGTTCTGCATTGCATCTGCATCAAATAAAATAATTCATGCATTCATATTTTGCATTTCATCTGTCCAATAAGCTGCCATAGGAATACAACAAAGAGAAGGTAAAGTATCACTAATCATCAAAATAAATATCTTTGTGGTATTTACTATACCTCTGCAGCATTTGCATGCTTGGAAAATAAGTCTAAGGGCATGAAAAATATCTGTTTGTCATGTTTTTATCTGAAAATATGCCCGAAAAGCGTTTCGGAAAAATTAAATTTACACTCTGAATATTCCGTTTCGCCATTCTATTGCATGCAAAAATGTGATCTAGTGTAAAACATGCATCATATAGCCTCATTTGCATTTAAAACATAAATCATGCATAGTAGGGTCAAATAATGACCACTATTTCAAATCATGCATCGCAAAAATAAATCACAGAAATTACATGCATTATCACTCAATTACATCATTTAGGCATAAATAGGACATGCATATGCATCACTAATAAAGTCAGGGATACTTCAAAAAGTGCCAACAAGATTGCCAAAATCCGAAGAATCAAGTATTTCAAAGGCGAAAAGAAAAAAAAAACAGAAAATGAAAAAAAATCGGGAGAAGGGAAAATGTATGTACAAGAAGAAAAAATTTTCAGGTACATGCAACAAGGAAAATGCGGCGGCAGAAGAAGAAATTTTCGACTGAAGCTAGAAAATGGAGCAAAAAGAAGAAAAACAACAAAGAAAAAATGACATCGGTGATACCAAGATGCTGACAAGAAAAAAAGGAGCTTCTGGCCAAGGTTAGAAGGAGTAACAAGAACAAATGCAGCAGCATCAAGAAAATTTTCCAGCTAAAGCCGAAAACAAAGTGGGACAAGGGAAAAGACTTTTCGGCGAAGGCGGAAGTGATAAAAGAAAAAATCGGCGCCAGATCAAAAAAATCAAAAAAAAGAAAAAGAAAAGAAAAAATGAGCAAGATTCCCAAAGATCGGTAGAACTACGTTTGGTCGATTCATGAAAAGGATACGTAGGCGACCTACATCGTGGTCCGACCATCACAATCATAAAACAGAAAAAAAAAAAAAAAGAAATTCCCGAAAGAGTGGCAAATGTCAAAACCAGATCTGCTTGTACCCAAGAGTAAGTAAGTCAGTCAGATATTCCTACCCTGACTCTAGAATAATTTCCTTTTTTAGGAAAATTTGAAAATTTGTTTGAAAAAAAAAATTGCTTTGTTTTTCAAAAATAAAAAGAAACTCTTTTTTGAGTTTTGATTTCAAAAAAAAAAAAAAGAGGAATATTTCAAAAAAAAAAAAAGAGGAATATTTCAAAAACAAAAAAAGAAGAATATTTCAAAAACAAAAAAAAAGAGGAATATTTCAAAAACACAAAAAAAGAGGAATATAAAAAAAAAAAAAAAAGAGAGAGGAAAAGAAAAAGAATGTTTTCCACTGCACAATTTTCGAAAATACTTGAAGAATGATTAATTCGTCGTGTTCGGCGATGGATTTTTAGTCAAGCACAATTTTCTGATATCTGAAAGTTTTCGAGTTATGTCTGGAAACAAGACAGCGATCAAGGCCCAGACATACCTAGAAAATTTTTCTTAACACATTTCAATGCCAAGGTATTGACCGGTTGAAATTGTGGTAACAGAAAAGCAATGCTCGGCAACGGATCTTTAGTCAAACACAGTTTTCTGATATTTGAAAGTTTTCGGATTATGTCTGGAAACAAGACAGCGATCAAGGCCCAGACATAATTAGAAAATTTTTCTTAACACGTTTCAACTAGTTGAAAGGTGGTAACAGAAAAACATTCAAATCTTCATACCGTATTTGACAACGGTTTCGGACCGGGAGAATACGGCTTTTTCGAAAACACAAAAATCTTTTTCCATTGTAGTTTGAGGTTTTGGCCTGAACTACGTTTGGTCTGATTTCCTTAAATAGGGAATACGTAGGCAGCCTACATTAGTAGGTCCGACCATCAGAGCACATTAAATTCACATCTGCTTAAAAACTTCGATAATTTTTTATAACCGACTAAAAATGTCTAGGTTATAGAGTTTGGATAGCATGTCACTGTGCATTATAACTGCTACCAATTGCATTCTCCTGTTCTTAAATGAACGAAATTGGAGAGTCTCTTGTTAATCAACGATGTTCGTCTACTCAGTAAGCCGAAAGGTTACCCGTAAACTCCATCGTTGAGGGCTCTAGACACCCAATTTCGTACCCTATGTAACTGACATAAAATATCAAGAACTGTTAAAACTTAACAAATGTCAAGTTGCAGAAGTCAAAAATGCGAAAGAAAAAGCAGGATGCGCAAAACAGTGAACTGCAGGGGGGGAAAGTGTCAAAATTGCAAACTTCAAAAAGTAGCTTGGTGCCACCTAAGGGCAGCTTGGTGCCGCACCAAGCATATGCTTGGCCGCACCAAGCAATTCTCCATGTCTCTCTTGCGATCAAAATAGTACAAGTCTTCAAGCGCGCGGTACAAGCGGCCAATGCACGGAGAGAAATCCAATAATTCCAGCCGCGTCCTCAAGCTCCAGTATAAATAAGAAGGCCCGGCCTCTCATTTCAGTGCTCAATTTTTACGCGAAGTTTATCGCAGCGAAGCTCTGCTTCTGCGATCCTTCGATACAGTTAGTACGAGAGGTGCGAGATAGGTGAGTGGAAGCCCCTAAAATCTCCAAACCCCATCCAAACTCTGCCAAATCAAAAACCCATAGGTTATAAGTGATCCCTAGCCTAGTTGTTAGGTATCCACCTTAAAACCCCAGTCCAAAAATCCCAAAATAAGCCGTTACTCTGCCCGAGTAACGAGCTAAAAAAGTCAAAATTTAAGTCTAGGTTCCGCCCAACTGAAAAGGCCAAAACCTATCCAAATAAAGCTGTCACTCTGCCCGAGTTGAACAGCCCAAGCCTCAAATCCAGTTCAATTCCAGTTCAATTCAATTCAAAAAAAAAAAGACTCCCTCTCCCGAGGAGGACAGAGCGAGCACACCACCGCTCTAAAAGGTAATACCTTTAAGAGCGTATTTTATTTTATTTTGTATTTTCTTTCTTTTATTTATTTTCAAAAAGTTGTATTTTAAATCCGGCACAATGTAGCCAATATAAGCCGTTGTCGCCCGGATTAGATTAGGAAAAATTATGTAAAAGAGCCATTATAATGACCAAATATTCTTAAATGTGTTTGTAATTATTGGAAGGAGGCGGCTGCGAGTCCGTAAATAATGTAGCCACGAATGTATTTGTTTAATTTTCCCTTGTCAAAATAAGACCTTATTTATTTGCTAGATTAATATAACAATGAGCATATTTCAGCCAAAAACGCTTTGAGACCGAAAGAGCGAGTTGGGTGCCTAGCACCTTCCCAACTCGTAACTTAGCCCCGAACCCGTTTTCTAAAATCTACGGTTTTTTTTCTGGTTTTCCTTTATTTTTGCCTTAAAATAAAGGTGGCGACTCTAACACTTTCGAGATCCAGTGGGGCCTCGCAACATTCCCTCTTTGCACTTTCTGTTCTCCCAAAAAGGGAGATCGGGGAATGGAGGGTGATGTATTCCCATATCCCTGGTATCCCCTAAACAAGGGATAACTTGATGCGGGGAAACCCATAGCTCCCATAGTGATACGATTGGGCCATAAGGCCATTTTAACAAATCCATAAGTGGGGGCGTCGCAATATCTTTTCTTGCACTTCTCTATTTTCCCCTGACAGATAAAAGGGGAGAATGAGAATGGAAAGGTAATGTATTCCCATATCCTGTTATCCACGAAATAAGGGATAACCTGACATGAGGAAACCCTTAGTTCCCATTTTGGATACAAAATCCACTCAAGGCAACCGAGGCACATTCCAACGTGCTAATATAGACAGCACTCCTCTCGCACTTTGGATTTCGTCTTCCCCTAAACAAGGGAGGGTGGAACGAGAGCAGTGGTGTCCCGCATCCGCACGTACGCGCACCCCTAACCAAGGGCGCGCGGGGGCACGTCCCGGGAACCTCACACTAGGAAGAGAAATTTTGTGTGTCATTATTGCCATAAACCTGGACACATTCAGCCCTTCTATTAACAGAAAAAGACAGATTATGATGAAGAAGTTAGACAAGCCTACGTAAACCGCAATCAGATGCAACATAGAATGCAACAGTATCAGAAGCTGCATCAGCCAAAGATGTTCAGAAAAGTTTGGGTTCTTAAAGGACAGTCAAACTTTATTCCAGACTCACATAATTCAGATGCTGAAAGTTCAGAGAACTCTGGAAATTTGGATGCAGCTTCTGATGTAGCTGCATCAGAAGATGCATTGGTCAGAACTTCTAGAAAAACTGAAACTGAACCTCTACATGCCAAAATTGATCATACTGTGACTAATCGACATAAGGATGTACCCCGCCATACACAAAAAGACCATCCAATCTCTCAAGTGATAGGTGATGTGCATGGTGGCATGTCCACAAGGAGAAAAGGTAAGGTTGATTATCGTAAATTAGCGTGCTTATCATAATATTTTTGATAGAAGCCTTGTCACTTATAGATTAGTTAGTTTAGTAATTAGTTTAATTTAGTTTTTTTTAAATCTCAGAATTTTTTCTAGAGTCCATACGTCTTTTCCTTGCATTGCTTGCTTTCTAGATATTACTCCACAACTTTTATGGATGAACCAAATTATCAAAGATTATGGCCTACACATTGATGTGTTAACCATGTATTGTGATAACACCAGTGCAATCAGTATAGCGAAAATTTTAGTTCAACATTCTTGAACAAAACACATTGATATAAGACACCTCTTTATTAGTGACTTGGTTGAACAATGTGTTGTTTGCATAGAACATGTTGGGACAAAAAATCAATTGGTTGATATATTTACTAAGAGTATAGATTTTGAGGGATTTTTCAATCTAAGGAAATCTCTTGGTATGTATGACATATGATTTTACACTTAGTTATGATGTTATATATATATATATATATATATATATATATAACCTTGCATTTTGTATTTAGGGGACACTCTAGATCAATTGATACACATGTATGTGTCTTGTGTTGTTGCTTGGGAATTGTATTCAATAACAATTGTGACTATGTTTTATGATTCCCTCTCTCTAGCTCTCCCAATTCTTGAGCATGTTTGAAGTCCACAAAGGAAAGAGCTACTTAAAGTACAAGGGTTGTAGCATTTTATCTTGGCACTATGGAACATTGGTCCTCATAGGTTGATCTTGAAAAAAATGAAAACCCTTGAAAAAGTGTGAAAGCTACCTAAAGGAAAAGAGCTACCTATGAATAATGTTTGTTATCATTCTCTCTTGGGACTATGAATCTTTGGATTTCATGAGTTGATCATGTTCAAAATGGCTTCCCTTGGTAAATAGTGTGAAAGGTTCTTAGTGATATGTTTGTATAGCTTGAAATAAAGTAAAACTATATTCCTAGGAAAATAAAGTACTTATGGAATCTGTTATGAGAATTTTTTTTGGGGGGGGGGGAGAGGAGTATGATTGGGAAAAGAAAAAGATGTGAAATTGCACAAAATTTCATTGTTGCTGAATACACCTCCCATTGCAACTGCATCAGGAACTACATCTGATTGATTTAGTCTTTTTTTTTTTTTTTACATGTGCGTGATTGCATTAGTTGATAGCCTACTTGATCTTTCTATATAATATTTGAGGCATAATTTTAGGACATGCATTGTAGGTGAAAGTATCAGCTTGTTGAATTTTTGTCCTAAAATCAAATATACAAATTAATTTCTGATGAAATTTCCTTGTTGAAAAATATTTAGTGGATGTCTAATTTTTGTGGGGAACTAAGAGGTATTGAATCTGGATATGGGTTGCTCAGTTATTGCTAGGGATGTGATCAAGTCATGGTGAACACTTAATTGTGTTTTCTAAAATCTTGGATATTTTTTGAGGATTCCTAAAAGATTTTTAAATAATAATCGAATGAGTTTTTTAAAAAGTCGTGTCCACATATTATTTTTGTCATGTGTCTCGCCCTGATTTCTGAAGTTCTTCACTCCCTCTTCCTCCTCTCATCCTCTGGTCAAATAGGGGGAGAAAGGTCAAGTATTCTTGTTCCTACTGATGATTGTGTTCCTCTGCCACTAATGGTGAAGATGTTGCATCTTCTGATGATGATGAATCTGATTCTCTATAGATTCATAATGTGTAGTTCTATCATGCTTATTCCCTATAGTTATGTCTAGTTAGTTTAAGCTATGGTTGCTTGTTGGGAATGCATATGAATGTATAAGGTTTATATCTGATTTGTGCTAGGTGTTTTATGCTTGCATAAATTCAGGGGGAGAAAAACTAACCAATGCATGTTAGATGTTTGATTGGTGTTGAAAAACACTTGTTGTTTGATTTGACCAGAAAGGTTCAACAAATGGGGAGATTGTAAGGGTAAAATAGAGTCATCTTATTTTATTTATTGTTGTGCCCTTTCTTGGTCTAAAAGCTATGGTAAGTAGTTACCATATTAATACCTTTCTTGGTCCTAAAGTAATGGTAAAGTGTTACCATAATTAAATACTTCCAAAAGCTTTCAAGAGTCCATAATTAAGTTGAACAAAATCTTTGATAAGATCCTTGAATTAAATTAGGAAACTAATTTAGGAAATTAACCTTTTATTTCCTAACATTCTATGTTTCCTTGAAGTTGTTGGATTCTTGTTTATGTAGGTCTCTGCCTCAAGTAATTATATAAATACAAGGAGACTTTAGTGTAGACAGACACGAAGACATAAAGAGATTTCATAGAGAAAATAGCTGAGAGCTTCGCTGAAGTTTGGATGCAGCCTCGGATGCAGTAACACCACGAGTTACATTGACTGTTGTGATGTTTGTTTTCTAGTCTGCTATAAAACTTATTTTTTTAAATCTCATGTTTGCTTTACTCATATGTTTGTGGGTTTCCTCTACAGACATGATGTTTTATTAGAGGTTTTGGTATTTTGTAAATTTTCACGTTTTGGTTTGTAAAACTCATAATCCTTTTCGTAAAATCTTTTTTTTGGCCATAAGGCTGGATCTACAAGCATAGTTTGTAGATTATTTGACAAATTTCTATGTTTATTATTGTTTTAATAGATTAAAGACTTTCAATGTTTACTTGTTTTATTTTCTAGTCAATGCACCTTCGGATGCAGCTGCATCACAAGTTGCATTGATAGTTTCATTTGAATCCTAGCTACTATTGCGCTCTCAAAAGACCCTTTTGATTTACTTTAACCTTAATCGGGATCACACGTTCCCTTTGGACAAGCTTCCAAGCTATACGTTCTTTGTAACACACTATTGTCTTCATTATGAGATTCTTTCTTGGGTTTTATCCTATTTTCTATAACCTAAGGACATATCTATGCAAAAGACACCTTCTCCGGTTCATGTCAATGTTGTTGGTCCTCCTTCACTCAAGTTGATGTTTTTCAATCTTGACGAAGATTCTATGAATGATAAAGGGTGTTAACACTAAAATTGTATGGCCTGCCACAAATGAATAACATACATTCTAGAAACATCCACCGCATTTCTCATGTATAGCAACCTTTTGTTTTGGAGATCTCATGAGATTTCATTCTATGTTACTCAAATGGAGATGCTTATATTGGACTTCAAGAACGTGGTTATTAGTCCCAACAATCTTTTTTGGGTGCTTGTTTGCTTTTCAACTGTTTATTTGTTTCTCTAGCTATTTTCTAAGAGTTTTGAATTTCAACTATCTTCTTGATGTTGTTTTGGTCTTTTGAGATAGTTGATGTGTCCAGCCCAAAGCCGGTCACGAGCAAACACCACATGCCAGTCACGAGCTTAATCAGTATGGGACCTACTAGTCTAGCGGGCAGAGCTAGTAAGGTACCGAGTAGAGAACACGACTATTCCCATCCGAACCTGGTCGGGCACAGGCCTTGCCTGCCCGACCAGGGGGCCATGCCCGGGAATCATACTTATCATCATCAAGCTTGTATCGTACAGCTGGGCAGAGACATACTCACCCGGGCAAGCATTGAGCAAGGGAATCTCAGAGACATACTCTCCAAGACTGGTCAAAGGTTTCTTTTTCCGAGCAGAACACTTGTCTTATCTGCTCCAGTAATCTCGCGGCCAGTCGCCTATCAAGCTTATACTTTAGGAGTTTCTCCCTAAATCTACTAGGCAACTATGGAAACTGAATCCTAGATGGATTCAGTGACATTGGGGGCTTATAAATACCCTTTCATAAACCATAAACAAGGTACATACACTTTCTTGAGCCTAGAACCTCTGTCAAATTGTTTTTTGACTCACACGATATTTACTCTCACACCGGAGTGGTTTCATGAGGTCAAGCCTTGCACTCCCACTAAGGTGATTTTGTGTTCTTAGACTTGTTCAAGGAAGAAGATCAAACTCAGATATCCTACGCCTCAATCGGACGACCCAAGATTGATTTTTTGCCACATCAACAGTATATTCAGTTTGCATGTGGAACTTGGAGGGTGTCGGGTGCTCAATTTCTTCAGAGTCTGAACTGCTACTTGCCATAGAGACTGAATTGGAAGTGTGGATGACAAATTTGATTCAGAGAATTTTTGGCAAAAGAGTGATTGATCAGAGATGCTCTGATACCATGTTAATTATTGAATTATAGAATTGATAGAAGAAGAGAGCTAAACTCCATTGATAGTTTATGAGTTTTACAATGCTCTTTTTTTTTTCCCTCCTAAGGGGGGCATGGGAAGGGATCGAACCTGAGACCTCACACTCTGTGAAGCCCCATGTCTAGTTTTACAATACTGAAATCATGCCCTAGGAACAAAAAACAATCTAGCTTATATATCCCCTAATACACTAGAGAGAGAGAGAGAGGGTGAGATCACGCCTTATGCATTGCAACCTAACTAACTATCTATTATAACTACCAATCTTAACCTCCATCTTTATTCTTTGAGCACCCAACACCCTCCAAGTTTGTCTTGCTGCTTGAGTTGATTGTAGTAGAACAATTTGGTCCTTTGGTAACTTCCTTCTTTTCATTAGAATCCTTTGTAGTGTCTTTATTGTCTTTAGCTTCAACATCAAGTAAATGCGTTTTTTTTTTTAATTAGCTTGCAGATTGGACTTATATTTAAAGAAAATGAAGTGCAGGAGATGTTTCACCCTTACTCTGGCTGATTTAGAAGATGGGGATTCGGGCAAGAGCCACCAAAGGAATCATGTTGTCGGCATTTACCACTTTCAGATTCCAGTAAGAATTCTTCCCGTCTTTTTCGTTCCTTAATAAACTATGAGATAGGAATTAAACGGAATAGAAGAGTCAGTGCAGTAAGCATGTGGGTACCAAGAAGGATAATTTGGAGAGGCGAGGGAGGGTTCCATTTTACCGGGTTTGAATTTGAGAAGGGGGAAATGCTATCAGTAGCTAGTCAGCTTAGGGACTAACTTAGTGGTCAAAAAGTTCAGGCATGCACCAAAATAGAAAAGTACTTGTGAAGTTCTGAGATCATTACAGGAAATTCCCTATAGTAGTAATCCAGAAACCAGTTTCTTTCTGATCCACAATCAAGTCTTCTTTAGAAAATTTTCTAGGCTTCTTTGGTAGGTTAAATAAACTTGGTAGATAGAAGGTCCATTTCAATGATAAATACAGGTTACCCTTAGTCACGCCCGCCACCTTACAATAAGAGAATGAATAAAATATAGAAATAGATTAGACATGGTACCAAACACTCCCAATTATTATCATCATATCACCAATTTGAAAATTACGTGTAGTTGGTGCTAATTACCCAAAAGCACTAATCTATACATATGGTTGTCAATAACATTGGTAGTACTTTTTGTTTATTCAGATCTTACTTTTTTGTAGCAAAGTACAAGACTTACAGCACAAATGACAATGTGCATTAGTATTTCTTCTGGCAAAATATGGATCAGTTTGCTTAAGAGATATATTCCTATTAACTTAATGGAGTGTCTTTTTATAAAAATTACTATCTGTGAATGCCTTTTGACTATTTTGAGAATTATAATTGGTCGAAACTCTATTACTATCAAGATAATACTTGCAAGAGATCAAGGTTTACCTAGCGGATAAGCGCCTTGTGGTCGCAGATTCAAGTCTCACGAGGAGAAGAAGGATTTTGGAGGAAGGGTAAGAGAGCTATCCCCATAGTGTAGTATAAGCGTATGATCATTGAGAACTAAAACTATAATATCCCTCAAAAGAGAGAGGGGAATCAATCTATAATATTTATGGATGTAAATACTTATAGTTATAATTAACAGTATCACTTTCACAAAGGGTTAAATTAAACCTTAAAAACAGCAAAGACGCTGCATCGAGTGCAATTTTTCTTACATGGAATGTATGTGATGCTGTAGACATCTTTTTCTAGCAAAAATATTGTTCTAGAATTACATCAGTTGAGGTATATTTGAAGCTATCACTTTTGGGAATAGGCCCGATAATCTCTGAGGAACTAGGGAGAAACCTCAGTATTAGTATTCAAAGTAATAAACAGATATATATGCATGGGTGTTACGAATTAGAGAACATAATAGAGACATAGAGTTGTTCTCGACATGAGCACATTCCTATCAGAAACAAAGATATACTAATAGTCATACAAATGATGACATGTTCTTACGAGCTAATAATGGTTCGAATTCCAAGATTATCTTACCACTTGTCAGGATATACTAGAATTACTAACAAAATGGTGAAATATGATTAGCAAAATAGCAAGTGACAATAACGTGTTATCTAGCCATTATACTCAAATAACTTGCCCACTTTCATATTCTGGTCATAGCACACCTGCCTCATATAGCAACGAAACCAACTCATAAGTCTTCCAAGTTTCACCTAAACCTGAAAGAGATGTATACCATTATTACTTGAGATAATTAGATAATAACCTACCACCCACAAACTCTTTAGTATTCAATAACATGATCTCATAATTAATTATTCAACTAAATGTCTATGTTCCTTCCTTTCTCTCTTCAAACAAATTGAATTCTTCAAAGTGTCAACAATGGCCGTGAAGCACAGGAAACTGTATCCTGTCTCAGAAACAAACCAAACTATAGACTGCAAAGAAAATTGTGGCTTTTGCCCCTATGGCTGCTTCCCCTACCCAGAATACTCTTCTGCACCGCCTCCATCCCCACCACCACCACTTTCTTCAAAGCAAGGCAACCACGTATCGCCTTATATTATCATCATTGTAACCTTGCTAGGGAGTGTTTTCCTTCTGCTCAGTTACTACATGATTGTGGTAAAGTATTGTTCGCGGTTTAGGCGAACTTCAGTACAATCAAACGGTCCAGATGAAGAGTTTCTCGATCAAAACCATGGTCCTTTAATTGATCATCCCATCTGGTTTATCAACACCATCGGTCTCCAGCCTTCGGTCATTAATTCAATAACCGTGGTGAAGTACAACAAGGGTGGTAGCTTAATTGAAGGTACAGATTGTTCAGTTTGTTTGAATGAGTTTCAAGAGGACGAGACATTAAGATTGTTACCAAAGTGTAACCATGCATTTCACATCCCTTGTATTGATACTTGGTTAAGATCACACACCAATTGCCCGCTCTGCCGAGCGGGCATTTTGTCGAATCCATGGAATGTTTCTATGCCTTCTAATGATCATACTTCCCCAAATTTGGGTTCAAATGGAAATACCCAGATGGAGAATTCTGAAATTGTTGGTGAATTGGAAGGGAATCAGGTTGGAGAAGGTGAGGTTTGTGAAAACAGGGCAGAAACAGGGGAGGGAATTGATTTTCCACAGGGTGAGGATGAGAGAAAGGAAATTGAGAATTCAAAGGGGGGAAATGAATTGGTTGTGGAAAAGATGATTCAACCAATGAGAAGGTGTGTTTCAATGGATGGAGCTGCGGAAATTACACTCACGGTGAGAGAATTTCGCAGCATTGACTGTGAAGGGAGTTTGGTTTATCCGACAATGGGTTCACCGAAGTTTGATGGAACCGAAGGGCATCCTGGGAATTCAAGGCTTATTAGAATGATGGGTGGTTCTTCAATTGCACAATCTCTACACAAAGGACCTCTTTTAATGAAGAGATCATTTTCATACAGTGGAAGGTCAGTCTTCTCAAGGCGTTGAAATTGCTAGTTCATATTTGCAAGTTTGAAAATTATCTAGAGAGAAAGTAGATAAAGAAAGTGAGAGATGGATGTATGCTTACGAGTTGCCATGTCCTGTAACTCTAGTGTTTAAAGCTGCAAGCAAACGTTTCAAGTAGATGGTAGAGATTAAAAGTCGTGGCCGTCCTCGAATTGGGGAGAATTGAACAACATAAAGGAGATCCGCTGCATTTTATTTGTTCTAATATAGACTGTTGAGGATCCCTATAATAAGCTTCTGTATTTACAAAAAGTGAAAAATGCAGATTTAAATGATGCTTCGACTACAGTTGGGAATGCATGGCAAAGTTAAAGCCAGAAATGGCTTTCATTCCATCAACTAGTCAGAGAAAATAATGATATTACACGACTTTGAGTTGAGAGTTTGTGGGGGAGAATATATAAAGATTATAAGATGCTTAAACGAAAATTTCGGTTTGATCTTCATTTCATAGCTAACTGAAACCATCTTGCATCTATTAATCTTGAGATGTTTCTGGATCATCCATACATGTCACTATGATTTCTCAGTTTTACAACATATTAAACCTAATCTATTTGTTGATCCTTGAAAACGGACACCAAAAATTCTACCCTGGCCAAATGTGATTTCTGTCCTATAAAAGATATTTCGGATTAAAATCCCTAAAAGTCGATTCTATTTGATGTAACAAGTGGCAAAGAGTTATTTGAGTAAAGCGTTAGAAGAGTTCAAAGCCAAAGGGGTCCAACTAGTTTCGAAAGTTGGGCGGGTTCTTACAGTTCGTTAAGATAAGAGAAAGTGCACTTAACGGCCTAAGATAACTTTAATCTGAAAGCATAATTTTTAGGCCCTGGATGAATTACGACCGTCGCATATCAAATCGAAGTTCTCGACGAGATCTACAAGACTCACTGTGGAACCCGATGACACGTTATTTTGAAGCCCAAAAACGTTGTTTAGCCCGGTTGTTTCGAAAATATTTTCCGAAAACGTTTTCCTAAAATGATTCGAAAATGAAATCATTATATTTTCCGCTGTTTGGTAAGTCTTATGAAAATGTTGTGGAAAACATTTTCCTGTTTGGTAAACTTTAGAAAATGTATTGGAAATCATTTTTTACAATATCATTTGTATATAA
>JABEVN020001066.1:22500-26500 GCA_013146195.2 Codonopsis lanceolata | reverse complement strand
TTGTCGAGATGCATATGAGAATCACTCTATCATTTTGCATATTACATCTAACCCTTTTAGCGTCACAATTGCTATGATCACATTTTCAATAGGATGGTAAGGTAAGGGATTATGTATCGTTATATTATTTTGAATTGCTTAATTCCAAAATGTTTAAAGCTTCATATTTCTTTGACATTTCTTTTCTTTGGCGTGTGCGACCCTTGGTTGGTATTTGAATTTGAAATCTGATCGTATCCGTTCTTTCATTTTTCTTAATTATGAATTGCTTTATGAATCTGCAAAATTGAACTGCGCTAGATAATGGATATTTTATTCGATTATCATTGGTATTTGATTTTGTTGAAATTGTAAATTATATTTTTTGAAAAACTACTGATTATGATCACTAGATAATTTGAATGACCATTTGGCACCATTAAGGCATTCTACATATGAACTATCGTGGGGTATCTGGGATATATTTTACTGACCCTGATTTTGATATCTTGAGACCTTTTATATGGTCTAAAATGACTACTTAATAATATAACATCCTCCATAGTATTTGATGTTGGATTGATTGATTCTTGCGAACTTCGTTAATTGTTCTTCAATCAATGTATATTTAATCTTGTGGATATCAAAGAAAAATAATTCATTCGATAAATTTTCTTGTTTACACATATATGAGCACATGACACCTTGGATTAATCAGGCTCACCCAAGCCGGCCCAAAGTCCATGGATGATGTTGGTGCCCAGTGATGGGTGGCCACCATCAATCAAAACAAGTTCATACTTTCACAGATGTGGGATTGGGTATTACAATTGTGTGTGATTAATTACTCATTAAGAAAAAGGGGCAGATAATGATTGATGGATGGTGTGAGTTGCCACTACTACTACAATAATAATAATTAAAAATAATAATAATAATAAAATAATAATAATAATAATAATAATAATCATAATAATAATAATCATAATAATAATAATAATAATAATAATAATCATTATAATAATAATAATAATAATAATAATAATAATAATAATAATCATAATAATAATAATAATAATAATAATAATAATAATATAATAATAATAATCATAATAATAATAATCATAATCTATAATAATAATAATCATCATAATAATAATAATCATAATAAATATAATCATAAATAAATCATAATAATCATAATAATAATAATAATAATAATAATAATAATAATAATAATAATAATAATAATAATAATAATAAATAATAATAATAATAATATCATCATCAAATCATCATCCTTAATAATAATAATCATAATCATAATAATCACAATAATAAAATAATCATAATAATAATAATAATCATAATCATAATAATAATCATAATCATATTAATAATAATAATAATAATAATAATAATAATAATATAATAATAATAATAATAATAATCATAATCATAATAATCCAATAATAATAATAATAATAATAATAATAATAATTATAATCATCATTGTGACAACTGAGCCGGATTAGGAGCGGTCTAACCAGCGTCGCAAGGACAAGGGCAAAGAAGAGAACAAGCACTTATATATTAATAGTGCGAGTCGGACGGTCGAGCTATCAAAGCTACAAATATAAGGCAAATCTTAAATGAAGGTTTTCAAAAATTGATGGCGGAAGCGACAAGGAAAAGTAGTCAGGCTATAGATGAAGCTTGAGCCAAAATGAGGATACAGAGACATAAATCTCAGAAGGAAAGAAAAAAGAAACTTCGATACTTAACATTGGAGCCTGTATTTGGACAAACCATCGGCGCTCATTTAGGCGTTTCGTGAGGACCAGGCTGATTATAACATACCAGCTAAAGCATCTAGGGGTTAACTAACAATAATAACTAGGTTAGAGAAAGCCCAGAAGCTAATGCGTGCAGGATCTGGAATAAAAACCAGGCTATGAGCAGCGACACTTCCCATTGACTGAAAGGAGAACAAATCAAAACCCAAGTATTCTACAAATTGTAAAGTCTAAATAACCTTACATACAACTTGGCTCACAAGAATAAAAATAATGATATACAAGTGATGCTAGATGAGATAGGAGTCCATGTAAGCTATTACCGGGAAATATCGACTATTACAATCAGAAACACACACGGCCAAGCTCGAGCTGTCGATCAACTGTGGTCTACTATGGTCACGCAATATGCGTCCCGATAAGACTTCGAACTGCAACTAGAAAACAAAGTATGCATGAGTCATAATGACCAAATACGTTACTACTAAACAATATGACATAATTTGAATATTGCCATAAGAGGAAAAGATATCCGTTTAGACGAAGACCCGAAAGTAAGTCGGGTTATACTGAATGAAAATCGTTCTTTATTAGTTCTACCAAGATGAATCAGGGGTGAACCCCTGTTCATAAACAATCAAACAAGTCAGGGAGCAAGGCACAAGAATAATCATGATTATGGATGTATATCTTATTGTAGAACATCCCAAGTCTCTCATAGAATAATTAAGTAGAAGTATGCATATTTATAAATATACATATACCAAGTCTCTCATAGGATTATCAAGTGTGGTATGTAAATTCATTTATGTACCAAACAATTCATTCATGGAAGTTTATCATGTAAGGATATGCATATCTACAATTATATCCATACGAAGACAATCGGTAAATCAAGTAGGAGTATGTATGTCTACATATATATACATATGCAGGCAATCATGGGTAATCAAGTAGGAGTATGTATATCTACACATATATATATATATGAGCAATGGAAAATCAAGTAGAAGTATATATATCTATATATATACGTATCATACAATTCACAGGTCTATCACGAAAGTCAAGCGATCAAGGACAAGTATATACAGGCATTTAGTTTACATATTCATGATAGCACTTTGTTTTCACAAATGCTAGAAGAAATCCACATATAAGAGGTTATGATATAAATCTGGTACCGCAATGTAGCTCATGCAATATAAAATGTTAACAGAACGTGTCTTGTTGGATGTACGAGATGGTACGAAATCGACCAAGGATAGTATTATTCCAAAGCGCCCTAATGGTTACAAAGGTACTCTTCTCCAAAGTGATCAAGAATGGAGGGTTTGCATTTACGGTTCGTGACCCATCACTATCACGAATCTCATGATTCGTAGCTTGGGACAATTGTCAACCGGGGAAGACAAAGACAGGGACAAGACAAGTATGCCGGTTGGACTTATTGGGGAAAACAAGTAATGTTTACTTATTTAAGAAATCAAGCAGGGGCGAGCACGGATAGCGTGATCGCATTCAAGTCGGTGGGCATGTTATTCTTTTTACGGCTAATAATCAAGCATGAGCATGAATCAAATTAAGAATCTCGAAACTAGTATTCTAGTTAAGCAGTTTCAAGCGTCGTAGGGGTTTATCGTTGAGTCGGTATTGTTAAATGACTCGACTAGCACGATTCGTCGAGTCATTTCTATAATTCCAATCAAATAGAGTTTGAACACTATATGTGTTCCAAGACTCCTTTCTAGGTTCTTGTTTGAGGCATGGCTAAGTTCTCGTTCCATTTAGGAACCTTAATCCAAAATTCACTAAGTCACGTATAAAAGGCGGAAACCTAAGTTGATTATCGTCAAACCAAGCTTAGTTCAATTTCAAGTTCGAAATTCCATTCGTTAATAGAATCATCAATCAAAGCACGTTGATACTCAATAGGAAGATAAGACACACAATATGCTTAAAGGTCATAATCTCAAGTAGACATAGAAGTTCATGCATCATTCACAAACAAACCTTATCAAGCTCAGTTCCATAGAATCATAAGATATATAACATTATAAAATCCCCTCGAGGTACCCAAAGAACTAAAGATCAAGCATGCACTCTTGAAGGACAGAAGACTTAAGACAACTCAAGATTCATCAATTAACCATGTGATGGTACTTCATAAGTCCATCACCACACACATGACTTGGATGACCATTCAGTCATCTTTACGACAACTC
>JABEVN020001066.1:0-17500 GCA_013146195.2 Codonopsis lanceolata | reverse complement strand
GCCTCTATCAAACAGAAGAGCACCTCAAGTGTAAAGACTAATCTAAGTACATACATGGATAAGGAAATCATAGAATAGCACACAGATCAGTAGCAAAAACAGTTCAAATATAAATTTAAACTGAGTGTTTAAATTCTGAGCAGATATAAAAAATGACATAACAAGAATTTAAACAAGACAATTTTGAAAAACAGATAATCTTCTGTATTATAAACAAGATGTTTACATTTTACAGAGTTTTCAAAAGATAAGATAGATACAAAGATAAAGGGAAGAAAAGATACAAATCTACCAAGGTCTTTTCCCTTTGCCTTTGTCTGCTGCTTCCTTCTCCCTTCGCTGTCGCTCTAGCTCTTCCATTCTACGCACGTACTCGTCATTGGCATCAGTAGGAGGTCTGGTGGAACGAGAGCGGTAGTCGAGTTCTTCACGAAGACGATTGTTCTCTTCCATCAGCATACGGTTGATAGATCTCATTTGCTTCTCCTCCGTGATGGCCAGATCACGAGCACGATGGGCATTCATAATATCGTGAGCAGAGTCTCGAGCGATGTTGTTGAGCTCTAGGACAGGAGGGCGACCGCTGCCGAGATGAAGGGTGATGGCATGGAACAGCTCGTAGAAGAGAGATGAGCAGAGTCGGACACATTCTTGGCGTTGAGCTTCGACATTGATTTTTACGTCCGTGAACTCATGCTTCATCTGTCCAAAACGTGTCCAGACATCTTCTTGAAACTATTTGAGAAGAACGGCAGTTTGGTCGTTGGCTTGGGAGGCGGCAGTGGCTATTTCGGCGTAGCGGTAGTGATGCTGGTAAGTTCGCCTAGCCGTTGGTAGATGGCATCCAGCCTGGACAAAATTTCAGCATTGGCCGGCTGAGAGGAAGTTGTTGCCTGGCCAATGTGAATAGTGGCTGCATCGGCAGAGGTAGTGTCTTCAGGAGATACTGGCCGGAAGGGCTGTTGAAGTGGAGGAGTGATGGCGTCAGAAGAGGAAGAGTCCTGGGTTGGTAAGGTGTCGGTAGATGAAGAGATGGTTTGATGTGGAGGTGGAGGTGGAATTGGTGGGGAATCAAGCTCCATATCAGTGTCAGAATTGTCACTGATATGGGAGGATTAGGGTAAGGGGTCGGTAGAGAACCAGAAAGAAGGGGCAGGGTAGAAGAGACTTTTGGGTTTACGAAGGGTAGGTTGAGGTTTTTGTTGGTCAGGAGAGAAGAGCTCTGCTACTGAAGAAAGTTCAAAAAGGAACCTGGCAGCAACAGAGTCTATTGGTTTTGTGGGAGGGTTTGGAGTTGGTTGAGGTGTGGGTGATGAAGTTGGTTGGGATTGGTGAGGTGAGGTAGGGGTAGATGGGTTAGGTGAGTAGTTGAAGGGTGAAGGAGGGGAGAAGAGGGGGTTCTGGTAGGCTCCTCCTGAGGGATAGACTCCTCCGGAGGTGGTGAATTCCTCTGAGTAGATGACTCAGGAGGAATAGGTTGTTGGGTAGGTGTGGCGGTAGTTGGTTGGCTGGCGGTAGTTAGTTGGGCGTCGGAAGAGGCTTGGCTGGCTGTAGTAGGCTTGGTACCGGCAGACCTCCTTTTCTTCCTTAGCGGCTGAATAGGAGACTCAGCTGCTTCATCGGTAGAGGTGGGAGTGACTGCTGGTGGTTGGTCGACATGGGTTTTTCGAAGTCTCCTTCGTTTTGGTTGAGGTGAGGGGACAGGTGAGGGTGATTGTGGGCGTTTGGTTTGTGAGGAAGGCTAAGAAGAAATGGGATGAGTTTGAGAGGAGGGCTGGTCTGATGACGGTTGGGTTGGTGAAGGAGATGGAATAGGGTTGGTTGGACTCTTACCTTTTTGGCCTTCCTTCATCTCTTTTTGAACCCACCTTGCCTGCTCCTCTTCAGTAGGCACTGCATCTGCTGGCCTTGTCTTCTTGCCTTTGCCTTTCTATTTGGCCCGCAGCAGTTGCTCTGCCTCATAAGCCAAATCTTTGGCTTGTTGATGGATGGTGGAGGCAACTTGTTCATCAAATTTGGAGGATGCCTTCTTGAAGATCTTGTTAGCTGCTTCATAAGCTTCTATGTTGAAGCGAGTTACGATGATCGGTAGCTTAGCTTAGTTCATCTTCCTTGATGGAAGAGTTGACTTCCCTTGTCTCGCGTTGATTGATCGCCTCACAAAGGGGCGCTTGCAAGTGGGGTTGTTCTTCACTTTCTCTACCCACTGCTTCAGTTCATTGAAGATGATGGCACCGAAGTTGAGACGGGTCTGAAGGAATACAGCACAGGTCAGGTTGAGCTGTTGTGCCGTAAACATGTCATGTGCTCCACTCTTGAATAGAAGCCCCTTGTCCAAAAGGTGGCTTGTGCAGTAGACGTCCAGAGAGAAGAGATTCCTCAGCATCTTCCCTTGTGCTTCCCTAGGGGTATCAACTCCCCTCATTGCTTCCCAGGCATGAATAGCCTCAGCAATGGTTGTCTCAAGTGCTCCACCGAAGTGTACGCCGATGATGGTGGAGATGGTCTTGGCGGTGATGGAAATGGGACAGCCTCTAATCCATCCTCGTAGAGAGTTCTTGTTCATAAGCTCCATCCTTTGATAAAATTCTTCTGCCAAGAAGATGCTGTAATCTTTGTCGTTGAGGCAGAAGAGTGGTAGAATACCAGAGGCATTCATATCCTTGCATGCCTTGACTCCGACGGCTATTGTGCAGACTGACTGAAGATCAATGCACATCCTGGGTATGTAGAGTTTTGGGTCCAAGGCCACGATGACGTCATGAGAGGCGGGAAAAGTGGGATATCCCGGAAGGTTGACATCCAAGCTTGGTGGAATGTCTGTCTCGGGGTCTAACACTTTCCTGCAGTCTCGCTTGGATTTTGAAGTTTTTGCCTGAAAGAAATGCAATAAAAAATTAGGGCTTTTTACCTCAAGAACTAAACAAACAGAAATTTCAAGGTTTTCTGAGATTATTAGAAATTTTTGAAATAAAAACTTGAAACCCTAGAATGTTTAGAGTATCCAAACCAGAGAAATGTATAACATAAGTTTTTCAAGAGTGTAAACATTGAAAGCATATAAACGACTGTTAGTTTCTAGGTTTTTTAAGAACAACAATGGCGAAAACTGTAAGAAACTCGAAATTGACCGTTTGAATTCCAAAACAATTTAGGTTATAAAATGAAATGCAAAACAGTAAACGACAAGTTTCAAGTAGAGAGTAGAGAAGAACATACCATTGATGTTTGATGAGAAGAAGAAACAAGAAGATTTCGGAATAAAGAAAGCAGTTGCACAGAGAGAGTATGAATAGAGAGAGAAATGGGTTTCGTAAAGTTTTGAAAAAGGCGGTTCAAGGTCTATTTAAAGGCGAAAAAAATTTTTAGCGCAAAAGCGGGGACTTAAGAAATTTTCTAAGTACCAAATTTTATCCTTGACCCCTTTATTGCTTTAGAAACCTCTTTAATAAAAATAGACTAAGTAAAGAGACTAACCTTTAAGTCTTCCGCTCAAGGGAAGCTTACGTCTTCCGGTCAGCCTAATACTAAGTCTACCGGTATGAAAGAAAAGTAATAAAACTTTGAAATTAAGCAGTAGGATCAATCATACTAAGATTTCTCCTTAAATAAGCAAACATGGTGGCATCCAGTGGTTTTGTGAGAATGTCAGCCAATTGATGCTCAGTTGGAACATATTCCAGACTGATGTTACCTTTCTCCACATGATCTTTGAGGAAGTGATAACGGATATCAATGTGCTTTGTCTTCGAGTGCATCGCTGGATTTTTGGAGACTGAAATGGCTAATGTGTTGTCACACATAATTGGACAATTTGCAGTCTTGATGTTATAGTCCACTAGTTGTTGCTTCATCCATAGGAGTTGAGAGCAACAACTACTTGCAAAGAATGTATTCGAACACGTGGTTGAGTTTGCAAGCGAACCTTGTTTCTTGCAGACCATGAGACAAGTCTATTTCCAAGAAATTGACAAGTCCCACGGTGCTTCTTACGCTCACTTTGCGGTCGCATAATCTGCATCCGAGTATCCAACTAGATCGAAATTGTTGTGTTTGGAATACCGGATGCCTAGATTTGTTGTTCTTGAAACATATCGATGATACGTTTGGCGACAAGCAAATGTGATTCCTTTGGATCTCGAAATCTTGCACAAACACAAACAAAGAAACATAATGTCGTCTACTAGCAAGAAGGTAAAGAAGTGAACCTATGATTCCTCGGTACTTGGTCATGTTCTCTTGCTTTCCCTTTTCATCTTTGTCAAGATGGCAGTCGGTAGACATTGGAGTCTCAAATCCTTTAGCTGAATCAAGACCAAATTTATTGATTAGTTCCTTTGCATATTTGGTTTGGCTGATGAAGATTCCGTCGGAAGTCTGTTGAATCTGCAGTCCTAGAAAGTAGGTAAGTTCACCCATCATGCTCATCTCGAACTTGCTTTGCATCAGCTTCTCGAATCTTTTACACAGGCTTTGGTTAGTTGATCCAAAGATGATATCGTCCACATAGATTTGTACCAGAAGAGAATGACCCTTGTGCTTGAGGATGAATAAGGTAGTGTCTATCCTTCCTCTCACGAATCCTTGTTCTATTAAGAACTTGGATAGAGTTTCATACCAAGCTCTGGGAGCTTGCTTTAGGCCATAGAGAGCTTTCTTGAGTCGGTAGACATGATCCAGTTTGTCTTGAATAACAAATCCTGGAGGCTATTCCACGTATACAGTTTCTTGAAGATCACCATTTAGAAAGGCACTCTTTACATCCATCTGATACACTTTGAAGTCCATGAACGAGGCATAAGCTAGAAAGAGTCTGATTGCCTCTAATCTAGCAACATGAGCAAAAGTTTCATCAAAGTCAATTCCTTCTTCCTGTCGGTAGCCTTGAGCAACCAGTCTAGCTTTATTTCTGGTGACATTTCCATCTTCATCTCTTTTGTTTCTGAAAACCCATTTGGTGCCGATGACTGGATGATCAATCGGCCTTTGAACTAAGCTCCACACCTTGCATCTTTCAAACTAGTTGAGCTCTTCTTGCATAGCTTCAATCCAGTTATGATCTTCGATAGCTTCATCAATCTTCTTTGGCTCGAGTTCAGATACGAATGCGTATGCAAACATAGTCTCTTCTCGAACTTTATTTCTCGTATGAACTCCTGTGTTGAGATCACCAATGATTTGAGAAATAGGATGATCTCTTGTTTCAATAATGGTTGGAGGAAGATCACTTCTGGTGAGTTCTTCCCTTAAGAGTTCCGGAGTAGGTTGAGAAGGAGATTCACCAAAATGGTTCGAGAAGAGATAGGATCTTCAAAACCTTCATTTTACGTGAACAAGAAGGATGAGTGATCCGTAAAGGTGCTTGGGGTAAAAAGAAGAGATGGGTTCTGGGTCAAAAGTGTTAGAACCGTGCAGAGTTCAGTCCGCGGTGAAGGGTTAGCAGATCGGAAAGTGCAGAATTCGAAGAGGAGTGGAAGTAGATGCTGTATTTGTACATGTCTCATCATTATCATAATCATTAGCAACATTCGGAGCCTTTCTAGGCTCTAAAAAGTCCTATTCATCAAAAGTAACATGCACAGATTCTAAAAAATTTAAAGAAGTTTTACTGAAAATGCGAAATGCTTTTGAATGTTTGGAATAGCCCAGAAAAATTTCTTCGTCTAATTTTGCATCAAATTTTCCTCTATACTCTTTTCCATTATAAAGAATAAAACATTTACAGCCGAAGATTTTTAAAAATCCTACGTTAGGGGTTTCTTCCTCTCCATATTTCATATGGAGTTTTGTTATGAAACTTGTTTACCGGTGGATCTGCTCGGTAAAGCATGCAGAGTTGACGGCTTACGCCTGTAAATACTTTGGAAGTTTTGCTTACGCGGCAAAGATAGTTCTTCTTTGCCGCTTCAATCAGTGTTCTGTTCTTCCATTCACCTACACCATTTTGTTGAGGAGTTCCGGCAGTAGAGAAGTTGTGGCCGATCCCGTGGTCATCACGATATCTTTCTATACCGTTGTTCTTGAACTCGGTGCCATTGTCTGATCTTATGTCACTAATATCTTCAAGCTTTTGGGTTTGAAGTCTTCTGAAAAGAACGGTGACTAGATCATATGTCTCATCTTTCGAAGTCATTGTTTCGATCCAGGTGAACCTAGAGTAGTCGTCAACTACTACAAGTGTGTACTTGTCTCCTGAAATACTAACTATAGTGATTGGTCCAAAGAGATCCATATGCATAAATTGAAGAGGTCTATTTGTTGACATGATAGACTTTCTTTTGAAGGAAGACTTGGAAAGTTTTCCTAGCTGGCAAGCTTTACAACTTCTGTCATGGTCGGCAGACACCGTAGGTAGACCTTTGACAAGCCCATCTTTGGAGAGCTTGGAGAGGTGCTTGAAGTTGAGGTGACTGAGACGCTTGTGTCATAGCCAACTGTTGTCACGAACGTTGTTAGCAACTAGGCAAAGGCTGGAGAATCTCCCTAGAAGATTTAGGTCCACGACATAGACGTTTCCTTGTCTATTGCCGGTCAGTATTGTAGAGCAGGATTCACGTTCTTTGATAAGACATTGGTTGGAGTTGAATTGGCAAATAAATCCTTTGTCGCAGAATTGGGATATGCTCAGAAGATTATGCTTTAAGTCGTTCACTAGAGAAACTTTGTTTTCTGATGAGGAGTGGAAGTAGATGTTGTATTTGTACCTGACTCATCATTATCAGAATCATTAGCAACATTCGGAGCCTTTCTAGGCTCTAACAAGTCATATTCATCAAAAGAAACATGCACAGATTCTAAAATTTTCAAATGAGTTTTACTGAAAATGCGAAATGCTTTTGAATGTTTGGAATACCCCAGAAAAATTCCTTCGTCTGATTTTGCATCAAATTTTCCTCTATATTCTTTTCCATTATGAAGAATAAAACATTTACTAGAAGATTTTAAGAAATCCTATGTTGGGGTTCTTCCTCTCCATATTTCATATGGAGTTTTGTTATGAAACTTGTTTACTGTGGATCTGCTTTTGGGTAAAACATGCGAGTTGACGCGCTCGAAGTACTTTGGAAGTTTAGCTTCAACATTGTTCTTCTTTGCCGCTCGTGTCTGTTCTTCCGTTCAGCTACACCATTTTGTTGAGGAGTACCGGCAGCAGAGAAGTTGTGGCCGATCCCATGGTCATCACAGTATTTTTCTACACCATTGTTCTTGAATTCAGTGCCATTGTCTGATCTTATGTCACTAATGTCTTCAAGCTTTTGAGTTTGAAGTCTTTTGAAAAGAGCAGTGACTAGATCATACGTCTCATCTTTTGATGTCATTGTTTTAATCCAGGTGAACCTAGAGTAGTCAACTACTACAAGTGTATACTTGTCCGTAGTGATTGGTCCAAAGAGATCCATATGCGAAGTTGAAGAGGTGCGTTTGTTGACAAACAGACTTTCTTTTGAAGGAAGACTTGGAAAGTTTTCCTAGTTGACAAGCTTTACAACTTCTGTCATGGTCGGCAGACACCGTAGGTAGACCTTTGACAAGCCCATCTTTCGAGAGCTTGGAGAGGTGATTGAAGTTGAGGTGACTGAGACGCTTGTGCCATAGCCAACTGTTGTCACGAACGTTGTTAGCTACTAGGCACAGGTTTGAGAATCTCCCTAGAAGATTTAAATCCACGACATAGACGTTTCCTTGTCTATTGCCGGTCAGTATTGTAGAGCAGGATTCATTGTCTTTGATGAGGCACTGGTTGGAGTTGAATTGGCATAGTAATCCTTTGTCACAGAATTGGGATATGCTCAATAGATTATGCTTTAGGCCACTCACTAGAGAAACTTTGTTGATGGAGAGACTTCCTCTAGTGATTGAGCCATATCCGATTGTCTTTCCTCTTGCATTGTCTCTGAAAATAACAGTGGGTCCTTTGGCTTCAGCTATATCTGTAAGAAGACTTCTGTTTCATGTCATGTGTCTTGAGCATCCACCGTCGGTACCGATGTCTTTGTTTTTCGATTCTATAGCCATGAAGCATTCTGAAAAGAATTAAAGCAACAAGGTCCCCTTTATTTTCTTTTGGGTCCTAAGGATTAGCAACCTTTTGGAACCCATACCTGCCTGACCTTGAGAGAACTAGGTCTCTCAGATCTTGGAGTGAACCTTAGCAGGCATTCTGGTGCCAGAAGGCCTAGGAAATTGCAAGAATGACATAAGTGGAATTTCCATAGTGAACTGTCAGTGGCTTTAGATGAAGAGTGATTATGATCATCCCTTTTCTTGACATCCATTCTAGGTTCAGCTTGCTTGTTGACGATAGACTTAATTGGTTTCTTTTGAATCTTCCTTGGTAGGTTATCACCAGACTTAGCTTTAGCTTGTCTGTTGATTACCCTTTTCGGAGGATTAGGAAGAATACCTTTAAGTTTACTTTCAACAGGTATAGGAGCCTTGCATGTTTCATAGACAAACTTGATAGTTACCGGTAGAGATTTAGTAGGTCTACCGCCAGCAGACTTTGCCTTAACAGAGTTGTTGCCGGTAGACTTTACTTTCTCTACCGTTACCTTTTCAGATTTCTCTTTTGAATCAGTCATCTTGGCTTTTCCTTTCTGAACTTTTGGGTAAACATAGGGAACACTTGAATAGCCAAGGCCTTGTTTCCCTTTATTTCCGAATGTCTGTTTAGAGAAAGATATATCATTTGCAGTCTCGGAGGATTCACCTTTCTCTGTGACCGATGGGAATGTCATACTGGGCTCATCTGAATATCCTATGCTAGTTTTATCATTACTAGATTTCTGGCTTGAGAGGATTTCTTCGAATGCATCCTTGGAGCTGTTCCAGGAGTCAATTGTCTTTTGCAAGGCAATTTTCTCTAGGTCAAGTCCTTTGATGTGCTCAGATAGACATTCAATTTTGTCACAAAGGAATTTGTTTTCTTCCTTCAGCTTGATACTTTCTTGTTGACATCTATTGAGAGTTTGAATCTCAGCTGCCATCAGAGATTTCTTAGTAGTAAGTTTCTCACAGTTCTTGGCAAGTTTAACATAGGCTACTCTAAATGAATTAAATTCTTCAAGCATATCTTGATTATCCTTAAGAAGTTCTTCCTTACTGAAGCTGTCACTGTTGGTCTCACTTTTATCGAAGGGACTGGGTGAAACTTCGACTTCATTTTCAAAGTCATAGGTAGGACCTGAATCATGAGCTATTAAGCATATGTTAGCTTGCTCACAATCATCCTCCTCCTCCTCTGAATCAGTCTCAAACCATGTAGCAACCTGTTTGTCTTCTATGTCTTCAGCCAACATACCCTTTTGTTTTTGAAATTTTCTATAAGTAGGTTTTCGGTATGCTTCAAATTTTGGCTTAGGACATTTGGAGGCAAAATGACCAGGTTTTCTACAATTGTAACACACAAGCTCTTCCTTAGATGAGCTTTCACCATTCTTCCTAAAAGGTTGTTGGTGTGTGTTCTTCCTTCCATATTTTGCAAATTTTTGAAAACGTTTTACAAACATAGCAAATTGTTCATCTGAGAGAAAACCATTTTCACAGGAGGAAGTGGATGGTTTGTTTTCAACAGTGGTTTCTTCTTGGACCATGGCTGGCAAGGACACAATTTTGAACTGTTTGTCTTGCTCTAGAGCTTGATTTACTTCGAGCTCATAAACCTTCAAACTTGCGTAGAGACTACGGAGAGTCATCTCGTTTAAGTTTTTGGATTCTTTCATAGCCGTGGTCTTAACATGCCATAAGCTACCTAGAGAGCCTGGAAACCTCATGTTCATTTCCTTTTTGTCATACGTTTTACCAAGAGAGAAGCATCTATTTATTACCTCACTGAAGCGATCATATGCTTGTCTCAAGGTTTCCTTTGGATCCTTTTTGAAGGAATCAAACTGCTGGATGTATGTATATTTTCTGTTGTCTCTTGTGTCTTGGTCTCCTTCCAAGTATTCCACAAGAGCTTCCCACATCTCATTTGCAGTTGTACATCGAATCACTTGCTGGTATGTGCTTGTGTCTAGGGAGCTTGTGATGATATTGATTGCTTTACTGTCAAGCTTTACCAGTTTTCTATCGTCCTCTGTCCATTCTGATTCTTCTTTGGGAAATTCTGCAGGATTCCCAGCGATGGAGGCTAGAAGATTGGCCTTCATTGGTACATGTTGACCTGCAGTAACGCACTTCCATAATCTGTTGTCAATGGAGTTCATAAATCGCATTACCTTGTCCTTCCATACATCGAAATGACCTTCGTCCAATATTGGGACGTGGTTAGCATTAGATGTAGGCAGCATGTAGTGTGTTTGTGTTATTTGATCGTATCTCTCAAGAGTTTAATCTCGAAAAAACTTGTTTTCAAAGAGTAAGGCCCTGATACCAATTGTGGGTCCCAACGGGCACAATAATAAGCTAGAAGGGGGAGTTGAATAGCTTATTGTACACTTAAAAACTTTTAAGTAAGTTCTTTGAAAGATACTTACAATCTATTGAAAGATTGAAGTAGCGGAAGACTTTCAAAGTAGCTGTTTCAAGTCTGCCGATAAGGACTACCGGTAGACCTTTGACAAGTTACTTAAGTTCTGCTGTATAAAGGATAAAGATAGATAAAGTAATAAACAGTTCAAACAGTAGACAAACAGCAAAAAAATAACACAAGTAATTTGGGATGGTTCACACTATAAAGAGTGCTACGTCCACACCAAGGCAGTCAACCTTGAATTTAAATAGTGCACTATGTTTTCCACTAGATCTATTACAAAGAATATTCATAATGGATCGTGTACAAAATATTGACTAGTGTTTGGGGTCTAAGGAATTAAATATCTGTAAATACAGATATTTAATTCGTGCAGAAGTATAGTTATAGAATGAATAACAACAAGAAGTAGAGAAATAAATGTTGATGCACATCTTCTTGTTGTTGACGAGGACTTCTAGATCTGTTGAGGATCTCTTGAATGCACTGAGTTGTAAGACTTGGAGTTATAGAGTTTCAGAGCAATCTTTTAAGTGTTCGATTATTGTCACTATCTCCAGTCTTCAATGGCAGCATTTATAGCAGGTGCACTTCGAAAAGATCCGTTGGAGAAGATGAAGACTGTTACAGCTCTGTAGGATAAAATGCATTAAATGCATGGGGCTGTCAGTCAGGAATTTCGTCTTCATAGATATCTAGAGCGGGAAATGATTTCTGAGATCTTCTAAAACTTGGGCAATCTAGGTGTCAGATCTGAGAGTTGTTACGCATGTAGGGAGATGCTGCTTTTCACCTTTTGCTCAGGCGAAAAGTCTTCCTGCTTTTCGGAAAGCTGCTTTCGGCGGGCTTGATGTGTCAGGTAATGTCTTAGATTAATTCAAATAAAGATCAATGTGAATTTGAATTAATCCATTGAGTCTTTGCTGGATAGAACACGTCATGATTGACTAGGTGGAAACAAGGTCTGCCGTTAGTAAGCTTTGAGCAAGTCTTCCGGTGAAGCTATGAAGAGGTCTTCCGCTGAACCTGTAAAGTCCTAATAAAAACTATACATGGCAAAGTTCTATACACAGTTGCTACGCTAATCGATACGCAGCCCGATTAGCCACTGAAATTTAAAACTAGGGTAATGAGCTGAACAGATATAAATCTAACATAAGAATCAACAATTAATAATAATAATAATAATAATAATAATAATAATAATAATAATAATAATAATAATAATAATAATAATAATAATAATAATAATAATAATAATAATAATAATAATAATAATAATAATAATAATAATCATCATCATAATAATCATAATCATAATAATCATAATAATCATAATAATAATCATAATAATAATCATAATCATAATAATCATAATCATAATAATCATAATCATAATAATAATCATAATCATAATAAGCATAATAATACTAATAATAATAATAATATATAATATATAATATATAATCAATAAATAATTACATAAACAATGATAAAGCTTTTCTTTTAATTGAGTTTTGGGTTAACAGTTGGGCATATGTGTAACACCCAGGATTCTTGCATGTGCATTGTTTGCTTGCCTTCATGTTTTCTTGTTGATTGTGAGCATGTTTACCTAGTTTATAAATGATTTGGAAACATTCATAAGTCATTCATGAAGCTCTTAACATGTTTAGAATCATGTATGCTTGCTTGTTGAATCGCCGGTTCGATTGCTTTGTTTTGGCCTTAGCGATTTTCCCCTCGTTGCTCGTATTGCTTGTATTTCGTCATGTGAAATGTTCGTTGGGTTCTTGACCTTGTATTCAGGTCATAACCATGTTTAAACAAGCCTTTTCCATGTCCAAGTTATCCTAATTTGATTGGTGTTTGATTCGTTAACTATTCGTCGCATGATTCGAGCCTTGTTTTACCTTGTTCGGATTATTGTTCGGGTGTGTTTCCGACTTGTTTTGAGTTGGGTTAGACCTTAGAATGGTTGCCCATAAGTTTGGGACCATTTAGGACATGTTTAGACCAAGTTCAAGGGCTAGACGAGGCGCTCGCATCGAATTTTGATCACTATCCCGCCTCAAGAGCTGAGAGCATTGCAAAATCAACCCAAGGCTCAGGAGCCCAGGCGCCCGCCTGGCTAAGAGTGAGGCGCCCGCCTCAACATCAGGATGTGCATACGGAATTTTTCCCCTGTTTTGCTGTTGTACGACTTTTACACCCAAACCCCTATCCAAACCTTTTCTAAACCCCACTTAAACCCCCCTAACCCTCCTTACTTATACCCTAACATCTCTAATAAGTTTTAAGGGTGGATTAAGAGTGATTTATTGATCAATTAGCAAGCCAAAATCAGATATTTATCAACCACATCATGTTGACACTTGTCCCACTCAGATTTTCAACCAATATAAGCCACATTTCAGCCTTGAGACTCCTCATTTGCTGAAGGCTTTTCCAAAAACGTGAGAGAGGGAGCTCTTGAGAGTTTCCATGGCTTCTTGAAGCTTTCCTCTTGGTCTTCCCTCATCCCTTCTTCCATTGCTCAAGCCACCACCATAGAAGAGTAGAGCTTGAAGAGTAGGACATTTCCAACCGATCAATCTCTCCATTTGCTTTCTTGGGTGTAGTATACAAGTAAGTTACTCTTCTTCTTCTTCTTTTTAGTTCTCATTGACCCTAAGGAAACAAAGCTTATGATGATTGAGGTCAATGAGGACATATATATGCTTCCTATGCTCTCTTCTTGTGTTTTGAAAGCATGAACTTGCTAGGAGCATGTTTAGGAGGATTTTATGCTTAGTAAAGTTTGTAATACTCTTTCATCTTGTCTATTTAAGGTCTTGAACATGTTAGAAACATGTATTACATGTGTTGCTTGAACAAGTGCTATATGAGAATGCCCTAATTTGAGCCTACATTGTATGTTGTTAAGTTGTTATGTGTTCTATCCTCAAAGTTGAACTCTATGATGTATATGAATCACATTGCAATGCTTTGGTGAATTTATAACCTAGTTGAACTTAGAAATGGCCTAGGTTGGGTTATGAAGCACATAGCTTCAATTTCTCCAAAATTGGGAATTTAGAGAAAAGACTCAACGGAGTCGACTCTAGGGAAGAATTGAACATGTTGAACTCTAATTTCAATCCCTACGAAGTTTGGACACCGTTTGATTGAGTTTACTCAAATATGAGCTTGATTTAATTGTTTGCAAAGTTGTTATGAAAGATTGGTTTTGAGCAATTAATTGCCTTGTCATGATTTATGGTAGAGATTTATAACCTACTTGGTCGGATGAGTTCGCTCTTGTCGAATTCGATCCTTAATTGGTTTAAGTCAAGTAAACATCTACTTGTGCATCACATTGAGTCCAGCTGGCATTATTTGGTTTGTTTATTAGGTCAGGGTGGGACGATGCATCGCCTTCACGAATTGTGGGATTCGTGCTCGCTATGGATCGCCGCACCTGGGACCTCACACACACCTCCATTGTTGGCCGCAATGGGGAAGTAGCCCCTTTGTCGTATCAATACGTGCTGCATTGGCTTGCTATCTAGATCGAGTAGGTTCTCGATAAAAGTCGATGTAATCACCGAGCATCGATGTGGCACGATCCAGTATAACAAAGTTTATTGCAGGAGCTACGAAGCGGCCGTGACTATATCATATCCTACTTGTATGATTTATTTTACGCACTTATGTGAATAATGTGCTAAGTGCCATATGATGATTATGTACCATAACTGTGATAAATGTCATGCTATAACATGAACATGCATTATTAGTAACTTACTAAGTCTTTCGACTTACCCTATTTGTTTACTTTGTTTTCCTTAGATCCGAGCCAAGGAGACGGATTTCGCTAGACTCGCCATACTCGCGCTTGGTTGCTTGCGAGCTAGAGGTTGTTCTTTTGGGATTTGTAGATAGACTTTTGTTTTTGGCAAGGACGTTGGGAAGCAAGTCATCTAGACTTGACTTTGGGTTTTGTTGTTGTTGTAGTAAACTTGATTTCTAGATATTTATAATCTTTTGTATGCCGACTTATATGTCGAGCTTGTTTATATGTTGATGGTTCACTACAGTTTCTTCCGCTAAAGCTCTTTTAAATATTATTGTTGTTGTTGTCTCCGGCATGTTGTGGCCGTTGAGGTTTTTATAAGCATGTGTTAAAATTGTAGGAGTAGTTGTTGGGTTCCGGCTGTAACGTCGCCGATGACTTGTTTAATTTAAAGTTATTTTCCGGCCAAGTGTAGCCGAGTTGTTAATGGTATGCGATGTTGCGCCACATGAATTTTATAATCCTACTTCCGCATGCTTGTGTTATTGACTATTTGGACGGCACGACTCGGGATCATTGGGTCGCATTGCCTGGGTCGGCCACACTTGGTATCAGAGCTATAGGTTAGCTGTCGGCCAGGATAGGTTCCATGGCCTAGGTGGGTTGGTTATTTGTGTGTTGATTCTAACGTCGAGTGAATTCTTGTAGGGGTTCGATGGATAATCCTAGGGATGGCAATGGCCGTGGTAGAGGTAGGCCCAGGAGAGGTCCGGCCGAGCCTGAGGCTGAGGTACCGCCGCCACAGAATCCGGTGGGTCCGGATATGGCAGAATTACACCGTAGGTTGATGGCTTTTCCGGGCAGGCGGGCCGGGGAGGTCAGGCCGAGGGAGCACCACCACCACCTCGACAGAGGAAGTTGTACCACCACCGAGACCGAGGAATGACACCACTCTTCTAGAGAGATTCCTTAAGCTGAAGCCTAGTGCATTTCTTGGGGAGCCGAAACCTAGGGAGGCCGAGTTGTGGATGGAAGAGATGATTAAGGTGCTATCTATGTTGGGGTGTGCCGATGAAGAGAGAGTCATGCTAGCGACATTTAAGTTTAAGGGAGCCGCCGAGCATTGGTGGAATGTGTTGAAGGAAAGCTGGGAGATTCAACAAGTTCCTATTACTTGGGCTAATTTCAAAGGAGTTTAAGAATGAGTATGTACCGAATGTAGTTCGCAACAAAAGGGAGAAGGAATTCTATGATCTTGAGCGAGGTAGCATGATCTGGCGGAGTATTCGCGAAGTTCACCGAGTTGAGCCGTTATTGTATCGTGATCCGATTCCTACCGAAGCACGGAGGACACATAAGTTTGTTAAGGGGTTGAGAACTGAATTTAGGAAGCAAATTCTAGCACTTAAGCTCACTGATTATCGGAGTGCAGTTGATAGAGCTTATGAGGTGGAGCAGGATATTGAGGAGCACCGGAACAAGAATAATTCTAGTAATGCACCCATGCACTACTCGTAACACTAATCGTGAAATAATTCAGTAATGTATGGGGTACCAAGGAAACCGTGATAGGAGAGGTGGAGGTCAAGGTAAGCCATGCGCCTGGGAAGTGGCAACAATACTTCTTCTACTCAAAGCAAGGGTCACGTAACGAGACTATGATTTGTTCGCTCGTCGAAGCCCGGACACACGCTTGATAGGTGCCGGGGAAAATCGGGAAGTGTTTCTATTGTGACGGAACTCACATGAAGAAAGATTGTCCAAAGTATAAGGCCAATCGGCCGGGTAGCGCCCGCAGGCAAGAGAGATGGGGATGGTAAACCAAAGGTGCAGGTCGCAGGTTTGCGCTTGATCGGCGAGGTTCGTGGGTCTACGGCAGTGATAGGAGGTACTCTTTCTATATTTGATCATAAGGCTCGAGTTCTCATAGATCCGTGGTCTTCGCATTCTTATGTTGCTTCAGCTTTGTTGAGAATCTATGTGTGCCGCCTCAACCTTTGCCATATTTGCTTGAAGTGTCTACCCCGCCGGGGAATATATGCTCGCATCCGAAGTGTTTAAATCTTGTGATGTATTAGTGGGTGACCACACTTTGCATGCGGACTTGGTAGTTCTACCTATACGTGATTTTGATGTGATTCTTGGCATGGACCGGTTATGTGCTTATCATGCTATAGTTGACCGCCATAAAAAGCGGTTACTTTTTATATGCCAGGGTGTGCTCGAATTTACATTTGTGGGTGATCATGCATCGAGTGGCTTGCATTTTATTTCTGCTCTAAGGGCTAGAAAATTATTGTCTCAAGGGTGTACGGGTTATCTTGCATGCGTTGTTGATAAGAAGAAGTCTTCGCCGAAATTAGAAGAGGTTCCAAGTAGTGTGAGTTTCCCGATGTATTTTCTACCGACCATGCTATGCCACCCGATAGAGAGCTAGAATTTTGTATTGAGCTTATTCCTGGACTTCACCGATTTCTAAGGCACCGTAGATAGGATGGCGCCATGAGCTTAAGGAGTTGAAAATTCAGCTTGTAGAACTCCTAGAGATTGGCTTTATTAAACCGAGTGTGTAGCGCTGGGGCGCACTCTGCCTTATTTGTGAGGAAGAAAGATGGGAGTTTGCGGTTATGCATAGATTATCTGAATTGAATAAGGTGACCATTAAGAATAAATATCCACTACCCCACATTGATGACCTCTTTGACCAATTGCAAGGGTCTATTGTGTATTCTAAGCTTGATTTGAGATGGGGGTTACTACCAATTGAAGGTTAGAGAGGAAGACATTCCAAAGACGGCTTTTCGCACTAGATATGGGCACTTTGAATTTGTAGTGATGCCGTTTAATGACGTAATGCACCAGCGGTGTTTATGGACTTGATGAATCGTGTCTTTCATAGCTATCTTGATTGTTTCCGTGGTAGTCTTTATTGATGATATCTTAGTGTATTCGAAATCTCTGAGGAGCATGAGAAACACTTGAGGATTGCCTTGTCTATTCTTCTCGAGAAACAACTTTATGCGAAGTTTAGTAATGTGCTTTTGGCTCGAAGAAGTATCATTTTTGGGGCATATAGTTTTAGCGCCGGATAGCCGTTGATCCTTCTAAGGTTGAAGCGGTGATGAATTGGAAGAGACCTAGTTCGCTTATCGAGGTTCTGAGTTTCTTGGGTCTACGGTTATTACCTGAGATTTATCGAGGATTTTCTCGGATTGTGACTCCTATGACTAGATTGACACAAAGCTAAAGAA
>JABEVN020001065.1:0-26544 GCA_013146195.2 Codonopsis lanceolata | reverse complement strand
AGGAGGTGAGGAGATGGTTCCGTCTGCTCCTTCCGAGGATGCTTCTCCCTGAGGTGGTGAATTCCTATGAGTATTGAATTGTCAGAGGAATTGGTTGTTGGTTGTGCGGCGTGAGGGTTGGGGTGTCGTAGTTGGTTGGGTGTCGGTAGTTGGGTTGGTCGCGGGAGGCTTATGCCCTGGCAGCATCTCTTTTCTTCCTAATGTAATCAGAGACTCACCGCTTTATCGGTAGCAAGCGGCGGTGTCCGTATCAGTTCAAAGGCCTTTAATGTAAGTCTCCTTCTGCTTGAAGTGGAGCGCGGTGAGAGATGAGGGTGGTTGATTGGTTTGAGTAGATGGTCAAGGAAGAGGTTTGTAGAGTTTCGAGAGGACGGCCTGGGCACGCAGTTTGGGCCGGGAAGGCTGGAGTTGGTCCTGGTGCAGTCTTTCCCTTCCTTCTTCTCTTTCTAATCCATTTGGCCTCAGCCCTTCAATTGGAGTTACATCTTCCTTGTCTTTCGCCTTTGTCTGCCTGCCTGAAGAATATGCTCGCCTCATCACCAAGTCTTTGGCTTTGATGGAGGACGGCCACTTGTTCATCAAACTTTGCGAGGCCTTTGAGGGTCCCGCTGGGTTGGCCATGTGCTTCCATGTTCAAGCTTTCAGTTACTAAGATCGGTGCAAGCTAGCCACTTTGTCTATGGAGACAAGACCCTTTTTGGCAATTTCTCTTGTTCTCATACTCAGTACTTATCAAGAACGAAGCAGCTTGGCCGCTTCTCCTCGCCACCACTATCGCCTTTGTCTTCCTTCAAGAAAGAGTTGACATTTACGCCGTCTCTGAGAAGGGCATTGATCGCCTTACGAACGGCGCTGTGTTGGGTTGTTCTCGCTCTACCCACCTTAATTCATCAAGATGATGGCCTCCAGCTTGAGACTTTTAGTCGAAGGAATACCAAGATCGGTGCTTCTTTCCTGCCACTTTGTGTCGCTAACTGCATCCGAGTATCCAACTAGATCAAAATTGTTGTTTTTGGAGTACCGATGCCTAGATTTGTTGTTCTTGAAACATATCTCGATGATACGCTTTGGGCAAGCAAATGTGATTCCTTTCGATCTGCTTGAAATCTTGCAGACAAACACAAACAAAGAAACATAATGTCAAGTCTACTAGTAGTAAGGTAAAGAAGTGAACCTATGATTCCAAGACTTGGTCATGTTCTCTTGCTTTCCCTTCTTATCTTTGTCAAGATGGCGCCGGTTGACATTGGAGTCTCAAATCCTTTAGTTGAATCAAGACCAAATTTCTTGATTAGTTCCTTTGCATATTTGGTTTGGCTGATGAAGATTCCTTCGAAGTCTGTTGAATCTACGTCCTAGAAAGTAGGTAAGTTCACCCATCATGCTCATCTCGAACTTGCTTTGCATCGCTCGAATCTTTTGCACAAGCTTTGTTGTTAGTTGATCCAAAGATGATATCGCCCACATAGATTTGTACTTCAAGAGAATGACCTTGTGCTTGAGGATGAATAAGGTAGTGTCTATCCTTCCTCTCATGAATCCTTGTTCTATTAAGAACTTGGATAGAGTTTCATACCAGCCTCGGGAGCTTGCTTCAGCCATGAGAGCTGAGTCGGTAGACGTGATCCGCTTTGTCCGAAATGACAAATCCTCGGAGGTTGTTTCACGATATCAAGCTTCTTGAAGATCACCATTCAAAAGGCACTCTTTACATCCATCCGATACACTTTGAAATCCATGAACGAGGCATAGGTTAGAAAGAGTCCGATTGCCTCTAGTCTAGCAACAGAGCAAAAGTTTCATCGGTCAATTCCTTCTTCCCTCGCTCTGTAGCCTCAGCAACCGCCTAGCTTTGTTCTCGTGACATTTCCATCTTCATCTCTTTTGTTTTCGAAACCCACTTGGTGCCGATAATCGATGATCACCGACCTAACTAAGCTCCACACCTTGCATCTTTCAAACCGGTTCATCTCTTCTTGCATAGCTTCAATCCGCTTATGATCTTCGATAGCTTCATCAATCTTCTTTGGTTCGAGTTAGATACGAATGCATATGCAAACATAGTCTCTTCTCGAACTTTATTTCTGCATTTAACTCCCGTGGTTGAGATCACCAATGATTTGAGAAATAGGATGATCTCTTGTTTCAATAATTGTTGGAGGAAGATCACTTCTCGGTGGATTCTTCCTTAAGAATTCTGAGTAGGTCTGAGAAGGAGATTCACCAAAATCTGTTCAAGAGATAGATCTTCAAAACATTCATTTTCTCGTGAACAAGAAGGATGAGTGATCCGCAGAGGTGCTTGGGGCAAAACAAGAGATGGGTTATGGGTCAACGTAAGAGTTGAACCGCACCGTAGAGTTTACGCCTACCGATGGAGGGTTAGCGGCATCGAGGGTCTCAGCAGCCGCTCGATGAGGAGTGGAAGTAGATGCCTGTGTTTGTACCGCCTCATCATTATCGTAATCATTAGCAACGCTCGAGCCTTTCTAGGCTCTAACAAGTCATATTCATCAAAAGAAACATGCACGTATTCTAAAATTTTTAAATGAGTTTTACCGAAAATGCGAATGCTTTTGAATGTTTGGAATACCCCAAAAAATTCCTTCGTCTCGATTTTTGCATCAAATTTTCCTCTATATTCTTTTCCATTATGAAGAATAAAACATTTACAAATTAAGATTTTAAGAAATCCTATGTTGGGGTTCTTCCTCTCCATATTTCATATGGAGTTTTGTTATGGAACTTGTTTACTGTGGATCGTTATGGGTAAAGCATGCAGTTGTTGACGACACTTCGCCTGTAGTACTTTAAGTTTAGCTTCGCCAACATTGTTCTTGCCTTTGCTTCAATCGTTGTTCTGTTTCTTCCGCTCGCCTACACCATTTTGTTGAGGAGCACCGACCAAGCAGAGAAGTTGTGACCGATCCCGTGGTCATCACAAAGATTTTCTACACCATTGTTCTTGAATTCAATGCCATTGTCCGATCTTATGTCACTAATATCTTCAAGCTTTTGAGTTTGAAGTCTTCAAGAAAGTAGTGACTAGATCATATGTCTCATCTTTAGATGTCATTGTTTCAATCCAAGTGAACCTAGAGTAGTCGTCAACTACTACAAGTGTATACTTGTCTCCGTAAATACCGACTTGTTGTAATTGGTCCAAAGAGATCCATATGCGAGAAGTTGAAGAGCTTGTCTGTTGACAAGATGCACTTTTTTTTGAAGGAAGACTTGGAAAGTTTTCCTAGTTGGCAAGCTTTACAACTCTGCCATGGTCGGCAGACACCGTAGGTAGACCTTGACAAGCCCGTTTTTGGAGAGCTTGAGAGGTGCTTGAAGTTGAGGTGATCGAGACGCTTGTGCCATAGCCAATCGTTGTCACGAACGTTGTTAGCTACTAGGCAAAGGCTTCGAGAATCTCCCTAGAAGATTTAAGTCCACGACATGACGCTTCCCTTGTCTATTGCTCGGTCAAGATAGAGCAGATTCACCTTTGATGAGGCATCGGTTGGAGTTGAATTGGCATAGTAATCCTTTGTCGCACTGGGATATGCTCGTAAGATTGTGCTTTAAGCCACTCACTAGAGAAACTTTGTTGATGGAGAGACTTCTCTAGTGATTGAGTCATATCCAATTGTTTTTCCTCTTGCATTGTCTCCGAAAATAATAGTGGGTCCCTTAGCTTCACTATATTCGAAGAAGACCTCTCCCCTGTGTCTTGAGCGCCCACCGGCCCGTGTACCGATGTCTTTATTTTCTCGATTCTATAGTCATGAAGCATTCCTCGAAAAGAATTAAAGCAACAAGGTCCCCTTTATTTTCTTTTTGGGTCCTAAGGATTAACAACCTTTGGAACCCATACATGCATGTCCGACCTTGAGAGAACTAGGTCTCTCGTGATCTTGGAGTGAACCTTAGCAGCATTCTCGGGGCCGATGGCCTAGGCAATTGCAAGAATGACATAAATGGAAATTCCATAGAGAACTGTTAGTGACTTTAGTCAAGAGTGATTATGATCATTCCTTTCTTGACATCCATTCTTGGTTCAAATTTTGCTTGTTGACTAGACTTAATTGGTTTCTTTTGAATCTTCCTAGGTAGGTTACCATCGATTTAGCTTTAGCTTTTCTCGCTGATTACCTTTTCAGAGGATTTGGTATAATACCTTTAAGTTTACCTTCAATGTAAAGGAGCCTCACTGCTTCATAGACAAACTTGATAGTTACCGGTAGAGGTTTAGTAGGTCTACCGCCAGCCAGACTTTGCCTTAGCAGAGTTGTTACCGGCACTTCACTCTCTACCGTTACCTTTTCTCGGGTTTCTCATTTGAATCATCATCTTGGCTTTTCCTTTCGAACTGGGTAAACATAGGGAACACTTGAATAGCCAAGGCCTTGTTTCCCTATATTTCCAAATGTCCGCTTAGAGAAAGGCATATCATTAGCAGTCTTGGAGGATTCACCTTCTTCTGTGGCTGAAGGGAATGTCGTAAGGGCACATCCGAATATCCTATGCCGATTTATCATTGCTAGATTTTTTGGCTTGAAAGGATTTCATCAAAGCATCTTTGAGCTTTTCCAGGAGTCAATTGTCTTTTGCAAGACAATTTTCTCTAGGTCAAGTCCTTTGATGTGCTCAGTTAGACATTCAATTTTATCACAAAGGAATTTGTTTTCTCCTTTGAGTTTGATACTTTCTTGTTGATAGCTATTGAGAGTTTGAATCTCAGCTGCCATCATAGATTTCTCAGAAGTTTCTCAGCTTCTTGCAAGTTTAACATAGGCTACTCTAAAGGAATTAAATTCTTCAAGCATATCTTGATTATCCTTGAGAAGTTCTTCCCATCAAGCCACCTTGTTGGTTTCACTTTTATCCAAGGGACTAGGTGACACTTGACTTCATTTTCGAGTCATAAGTAGGACCCGAATCATGAGCTATTACATATGTTAGGTTGCTCACAATATCTTCCTCCTCTCTCGAATCGGCCTCAAACCATGTAGCAACTTGTTTGTCTTCTATGTCTTCAGCCAACATACCCTTTTGTTTTTGAAATTTTTTATACGTAGATTTTCGGTATGCTTCAAATTTTGGCTTTGGACATTTAGAGGCAAAATGACCAGGTTTTCTACAATTGTAACACACAAGCTCTTCCTTAGATGAGCTTTCACCATTCTTCCTAAAAGGTTGTTGGTGTGTGTTCTTCCTCCCATATTTTGCAAATTTTTGAAACCGTTTTACAAACATAGCAAATTGTTCATCGATAGGAAATCATTTTCACAGAGGAAAGGTTTGTTTTCAATGCTGGTTTCTTCTTGACCATGGTCGGGCAAGGACACGCTTCGAATCGTTTGTCTTGCTCTAGAGCTTGATTTACTTCAAGCTCGTAAACCTTTAAACTTTCGTAGAGACTACAGAGAGTCATCTCGTTTAAGTTTTTGGATTCTTTCATAGTCGTGGTCTTAACATGCCATAAGCTACCTAGAGAGCCTAAAAACTTCATGTTCATTTCCTTTTTGTCATATGTTTTACCAAGAGAAAAGCAGCTATTTATTACCTCACTGAAGCGATCGTATGCTTGTCTCAAGGTTTCCTTAGGATCCTTTTGAAGGAATCAAACTGGCCGGATGTATGTGTACTTTCTGTTATCTCAGGTCTTGGTCTCCTTCCAAGTATTTCACAAGAGCTTCCCACATCTCTTTTGCAGCGTGCATCGAATCACTTGGGTATGTGCTTGTGTCTGAGAGTCGGTGATTATGTTAATTGCTTTGCTGTCAAGCTCTACCAGCTTTCTATCATCCTCTGTCCATTCAGATTCTTCTTCAGGTACTTCTGCAGGATTCCCAGCGATGGAGGCTATAAGATTTGGCTTCATTGGTATATGTTGACCTGCAGTAACGCATTTTCATAATCTGTTGTCAATAGAGTTCATAAATCTCATTACTTTATCCTTCCATACATCAAAATACCTTCGTCCAATATTGGGACGTGGTTATCATTAGATGTAGGCAGCATGTAGTGTGTTTGTGTCATTTTATCGTATCTCTCAAGAGTTTAATCTTGGAAAAACTTATTTTCAAAGAGTAAGGCTCTGATACCAATTGTGGGTCCCAACGGGCACAATAATAAGCTAGAAGGGGGAAGGGGGTTGAATAGCTTATTGTACACTTAAAACTTTTTAGTAAATTCTTTGAAGGGTACTTGCAATCTATTGAAAGTATTGAAGTAGCGGAAGACCTTCAAAGTAGTTGTTCCAGGTCTGCCGATAAGGTCTACCGGTAAACCTTTTACAAGTTACTTAAGTTTTGCTGTAAAATGGATAAAGATAATCAAAGTACTAAACAGTTCAAATAGCAGACAAACAGTAATGAAATGACACAAGTATTTTGGGATGGTTCACACTATAAAGAGTGCTACGTCCACCACCAAGGCAGTCAACCTTGGATTTAAATAGTGCACTATGTTTTCCACTAGATTTATTACAAAGAATATTCCTAATAGATCGTGGTACAAAATATTGACTTTTGTTTGTCTAGGGAATTAAATATCTCAGAATACATGATATTTAATTCATGCGTATATAGTTAATGAATGTAAACAACAAGAAGTTAAAACAATAAGTGTTGATGAACAAATTCTTGTTGTTGACTAGGACTTCTAGATACGTTGAGGATCTCTTGACGCACCGAGTTGTAAGACTTGAGTTATCGAAGTTTCGAGCAATCCTTTAAAGTGTTCGATCGATTGCATGTTGTTCCGTGTCTCCGCCTTCAATGACGTATTTATAGCAGTGCATTTCAAAAGATCCGCTGAGAAGACGAAGATTTTAACAAATTTATTGAGTATGCATTAAATGCATGGGGTTGTCAATCAAGAAATTCGCCTTCACGATATCTAGAGCAGGAATGATTTCTCGAGATCTTCGAAAAGAGGGCAATCTAGATGTCGATTCGAGAGTTGTTACGCATGCAGGAGACAACCGCTTTTTCCTCGCCATCGCTCGTAGCGAAAAGTCTTCCCTCGCTGAAAGTCGCTTTCGGCGGGCTCGATATGTCGGAATGTCTCGCTTGAATTCAAACAAGAATGAGTTAAATTCAAACCGATCTAACAAATCGTTGAAGGATAGGACACGTCATGATAGAGTGGACACCAAGTTCCGCCGACAAGCTTTGAAGAAGGTCTTCCAAGCTGCTAAGAGGTCTTCCACGAACTCGTGAAAGTCCTAATAAAAACTATACTTGGCAAAGTTCTATACACAGTTGCCACGCTAATCGATACGCAGCCCGATTAGCCACTGAAGTATAAAACTAATGTAATGTACTGAACCTATATAAATCTAATCATAAGAATCAACAGGTCTCTTCAGAGCTGGAAGGTCCTGTGTCTGAGTTTTCCTCGCTTTCTGTGGGGGCTCCATGGTCGTAAGCGCACCCTTCAATTTCAGATTGGGTTTCGTCACCGGATGACATCCTATAGGAATCAAGGAATACATGTTAAACCCTGCTCAGGGGACAAGCAAGAGCAATTAAGCAAGAACCCATGACAGGCAAGGGTTTATCCTAAAACCGGTGAACAGGGCACTGGTCAAGTACTCCTCGATTCCTCCCGTGGAAGTTGGACAAGTCTGTATAGTGCCTAAGACCACGAAGTGCTTAAAATGGGAAACAGGAAAAGCATGGGTAAAGATGAAGTGAGAATTAGAAGCCCTAGTTTCAAACATGTTGGTTTTAGGTCACTATGGACATCTGTACCCAGAAAGGCATCATGGAATCCCAACATGGGGTTCTAACAGGGAAAAATTGAAAATGCAGTAAGGGAGAAAAGAGCAGTGAAGATTCGAAGAAATACCTGTTGATGTTGAGGGAGTTAAAGAAGATCTTGAAAATTTTTGCTGTGTCAAAAGGAAGTGGCGAATCTGGTGTTGATAATGTCGGAAATCTTCGCTACAAGCCTGAAGGCAGTGATGAACACGATTTTTTCTACTTTTTGATTCTTCACAAAGTTTGAAGATGGTAAAGTTTGGAATGTGGGGGAACTCTCACTTTTATACCAGTTGGAAACCGCCATTTGGGGGTTACTCATCATTATGGCTCAGGAGTTGAGGCAGCATTTAATGGCTTATGGGGAAATGAGCCCGTGTAAGTGCAAATAGGCGGCGGATGGCAGCTCTTTTCTCCAAAAACCCTTTGGGCTGGCATCCACTCATAACTCAGATCGTAGGCAACTCGATGCGTTCATAAAAAGCTGCATTTTAAGAGCGATTTGGCTAAGGGGATTCAAAGTTCTTCTCCTCGCTCCGAGCATAAATACTCAATAGACAAGGAGTAGGGGGCTACTGAGCTGCCCGGCCCAATAGGCCCAAGTCATCAGTCACGTGCCTGGCACATTTTCCCCAATCACGAGCAACATATGTGCGTTGAGGTTCAGGCCATTGAGAAACGGGCAGCGAGCAGGGGGCTTAATATCCAGTGGGCAAGGTTACAGCGAGCTGGAAAGCTAGCCCACCGGGCAACAGTATGCATCGAGCAGGATTTACCATGTTCGTTAAGGAAAGACGGTTGTCTTGAATGTGGATGGTTACCTCCGAGAAACCAGCCACCTTCACCATGTTGAGACCATTATAGTGAATGGAGCAGTTAATATGGCAGTTAATGTGCCCGCCATTTATGCTATGATGTTTAATGGGCAGTTACTCTCCGGCAACAACTATATAACCCCTCAAGATCAATGAGGGAGGTACGTGATTCTAATTGCTAGCCTAAACTCTGCCAAATTGTTGACTTAGTGAACTCTCACGCCGGAGGGCTTTTGCAGGGAGTGCCCCTGCCTAGTTTACAGTTCTTTTCACTGGTTTGCAGAGTTGGGCTTTGAAGATTGAGGATAAGTTGAAAGCCAGATATTTTATTGAAGAAGCCCAGTGTGTCCTGAGATTTACTTGGACGCATCAGTATTAAATAGTCAAATATCAAACTGTTTGTTATATCAAATAAAAAAAGAATTGAAGTTGAAATAACAGACTTTAAACTATACATCCAACACTAAAATGTTAGGAATAACATATCATGCAACATAATTTTTATACAACTATTCAATAACAAAAGTTATTGAGTCTAGATTTTTAGTGTGCCTTATGAGAAGTCATATAACAGAAAGTTGATGTTTCGCTATGTCTCCTTATCTTTTTCGGAATATGTAGCCACATCATCCTCCAATAAACCTTAACATTGAATACCTTCAAACCATTTCACATTTAGGTTTCATAGATTTCCTTTTTATTTTATTTTTTAAATAAAATTTCAATTATTATTAAAAAAAATTGAGAGTTTAATTTAACTAAGTATGGAAAATATATATATCTTATAGTTAATTAATTATATCCAAGTACATATCTATATACATCTGTACTTTAAAAACAATTTATAAAAATAGAAACTTAGATCTATCATATCTAACAAAATTTTTAAGCATATGATTTTTTTTTTCAAAATGGATAAAAAATTATGATCCCAACTTTTTATGTTGGACATTTGTTTTATAAATTTAATTTTGACAAAAATGGAAAAATAAACATCAGTTATACACTTTTAGACTCCGGATCTGATGAAAATGGAGAAAATTATCCTATATCTGTATATTTTGGTAAATATTTGTAAAATTAAAGTTCAAATTAACCTTAGCATATTACCGATTAAGTCGAATGAATATATATCTTTTGTAAACTAACTTTAATAGGTTAAAGTTTTTTTACATATATTAGACCTGAATTTTTAAACATTTAGGTTGGACAAATATACTATGATTTTCCGTGAAACAAACGGAGCCTTAGTCTTGCCATCTCTCCCACCCTTTGGGTCATATATATATTTATTTTCTTATAAATTTGTCAATTATTTGTTCAATCTAATCTTAGCCTATGTCCGATCTATAGATTTTACATATAGAATTGCTTGAATTTTTATAAGTATTCGACGGTTAAACACAAAATATTTGAATGACAATAGGAGTAATGCATATGTTGATACTTTATACAATAATAATTTTCTGGACTATTACCATTATCGGTGGCAAGTAAATCTTGAGAGTAAATTTATTGTAGATACTCGGTTACTAATTTGTCATTTCTATTTACTAATTTATATGAAATTGTCTGTAAATTTCATAATATGTCATAATTATGTATGTTTATATTACTGTTAAATTGAGTAAATTATTTGAAATCTGGCTGTTATATAATTTATTGATACATAAACTTGTTATAAAATATAGAAAATATTTTTTTAGAATAATAAGAATACCTAAGCACCTCGAACAACAAACTGGTTCTAAAAATCTTTAAATTTTACAACTATAAGAATCTAAAATTTATAAGAATGAAGAAGAATTAAACTTTTCATAAAACTACTCATATTACTCATAAATTAAGCTTCAAAACATCTAAACAAAATGATTTGTTTTCAAAATATTTATTGCATTTAGTTTATACACTTCATACGATTGCAAATAACTATGGTTAACAATCATTTTATATTCTCCTTGGAAAAACATTAATTTAATGCATATGTTCTTTTACTAATTTGTCTTTGTCTATTAACATATTTATCTGACATCCATCTTTTATATTTCTTATTAAAGATTTCATGAGGTAATGATAATATTCTATGTTGAACAATATATTATTGAGAAGTAACTATGTTACTTTGATTTATGGTTTTAAACTGATTTGAATAATAGTGCATTGTAATTCTTTGTCAAGACTATTATTAATAATGGTGGCAAATAATTTATATTGAATCGATTGTTTCATCATTTAATCTTATTTTTGGAAGTTTATTTACTGTGGTGAAGATTTAGAAGTCAATATGCCAATTACAAATGCAAAAAAAATAAAATAAAATAAAATAAAAAAAGAAATGTGAAATCGGATATAGAATAAATTATTCAATATTTGATATTATTTTGATATTATATTTTTTGCAATTTCGTAAATTATATTGAACTATATTAAATGTTATACAATTTGTTTACATTAAATGCACTAAAGATATTTGTAAAGTCATTTGAATATGAAGAGTTGTTGTCAACTTCATTAATTTATTTTCATTTAAATTTCCAAAAAAATATGACAAATATACAAATTATAAATGTTTCTAAATTTGGAAAGTCACTTTTAGCGGGATATTTCCATTATTTGTTCATCTCATTTTATATATGTATAGACTAGTGATGCTCCCGTACGTTGCAAGGTTTGTACGCTGATATAAAATTATATACTCAATTAAAGTTGAAGAATATATACAATTAAAAGTTTAATATGAAAAAAAAAATTAATATAAAGTAAAATTAAAGATAGATCACATAAATTTGAAAAAGTAATTATAAATATATTTAGATGTATTTCCTTATTCAGAAAGGGAGGATTGGATGAAATTCAACCATTTTCGTCATTCGTTAAGTCAACAATTGATAATAGACATGTGCTTTTAAATGACAAAATTTGATAAAGATAATAGTTTCAGATATTTCGTACTAATGTAGTAGCTATACAAAACGTTGGTTATTAAAAATATAAACATATAAAAATACATTTTATGTCCTCGCATTCTCTTCCTTTTTCATACCTCGTTCTTCTTCTTCTTCATTTTGTGTTTGTGTGTATGATTCAAAATAAATTTACTTTTGTGTTTGTGCTACTGTGCATATACTGTTTGATGAAATGTCTAAATAGAAATTTGTTTGTTTTTAAATACCCTTTTTGAAACTCGATGCATCAATTTTGTATCACAATGTATCATTTGTAAATTGTGATGTAACGACTTAGATGTGGGATGTAGGTAAGATGCATTAATTTTGAATCATATGTTGATTGTGTACATAAAAGAAGAGAGATGAATGTTTGGTACATTATGATTTAAGGCACAATGCATAAATTAGATTATGTGATTAAAATTAATGAATTGATTAAGTGATCCATAGCGCGCCTTCGGTTCATTAAGAGTCATAGTCTTTTTGCTCTAAAAGTGTTCTTTTTAGTTAAAAAAACATAAAAAAAACTGTAGTTGTTGAAAATTTTACAAAGTAGACGGACCCGAATTTCTCCCTAAAACAAACAACAACAAAAAGGATTAAAAATACTTAAAATTTCTTGTTACCCAAATTTCTCAATTGATTCCATTCAAATTATTATTACTTTAATGAACAACAAATATTTTTCCAATTATAACCAATCTGGCCAAAAAAAAAAAAAATTTCTCAAGCACTTGTCATATAGATAAAGAGTTTCTCACTTTCTAACCTAAAAACCTCACCCCCACTCACTCTAACTAATATACACATCATCTCACTCTCACTCTTACTCAATTAAGTCGTCTAAAATGTCATCTTTCTTATTTTTATAGCATTAAACCTAGGAAATTCCTCCGGTGAACATAATACAATGACTCTTCATCTCTTCAAACCCTTCGTTTCAAAAATTCATCCGCCGACTTTCCCCAACCAAAATAAAATCAGATCAAATAATTTCGTAGCAAGGTGCGTTAGATTTTTTTTTATAAAGTATTCAACTTTGTATTTCGATTTTTTTAAAATCTTAGAGTTTAATTTTACTTAGTGAACTGGAAAATAAAAGCTTATGATAAGATCCAAGTATTTATGCTTCTTTACCTAATTTTTTTAAAAAAATACGGTTTAAATAAGTCGAGACTTTTTTATATTTTCAGTATTTAACGTTATACCCAAAATTTTTATATTTTGAGTATAGAAAAAAATTTAGATTTCAAATTTTTAGATTTGTAGTCACTAATTTATTTGTTTTTCGTCTCTACATTTAAAATTTCTTTGATTTAATTAGATTTTATTTATAAATGTTCATTATTTTGATTTGATAAAACCAAAATTGAGAAATTTAATAGTCACTAGAAATTTGTCAAAAATGGGCTTGCAGGCGGCCAACCCACAACTTAACCGTCATTTGGCGGGCGGGCGGCTAGCAAACAGCTTTGACACCTATAGGCGAGCCAACCCACAACCCACTTCAACCTGCCATATGGCGGGGCGGGGCAGGTTAGCCCAAAAAAATGGCGAGTCTAAAAAATACCAACTCAACCCACCTCTTTTAGATGCGCGGGGCGGGTTAATCCAACGGGCCCAACCCATTTTGACAGCTCTAGTCACAGTGCATATTAATAAATAAATATAAATATATATTGGTTACAAATAAATATGTATCAGTTTGAAGATCATTAAATTGTATTAAATTTAGTACATACACATGAACATGAAGTTTATTAAATTATCGTAATTTATTCCCTACATCTTTAATCCTAGGCATTGCATATGTTTAAGTTATTTATTGATTACAAAGGTACCCTGAGAATTTAATAGTTTCGCATATATAATTGTTTTCAGTTTATTGTAGCTCCATGATCTCTAGAAAAAAAAAAGAGGATCAAGTACATGAGATCCTAAACAATCGAAATAAAAAGAATACAGTAAGTATTACAAGTTGGAAAGATACCTTTACGTTGTAAAATATACATTTTGCACGAAAAACCGTTGAGTTATCTAGGTTTACTCTTGGTCTGGCTGATGTCTTTAAGCAAAATGAGAGAAGAAGACATTTTATATAGATTTCTTCTATATTGGTGTGTTATCCTCAGTTGTTTTTAGCAGTGATGTTCAACAAACAAAATTGTAACAAATTTATAGTGGTTTTATTTTTGAAAACTGCTCGAGAAAAGAAAAGCTAAGGAACTGTCTAACTCACTTAGGCGTCCAATTACAGTCGAAGAAATTAATCTTCAATGATAATTCATGTAATTATTTTGATAATTTATTCATTTATCATTCAATTGATAAGTGATTATTAAATTCAACAATTGAAATAAATAATTATTTATTAGCTCATTAAAATTTCAATATAGTTAAAAAAAATCATAACTATTTTTTATATTGTCGGATGTGAATGAGGTTGAAATAGTTTGGTATATATGGTTGTCAATTGTCTCAAGTCAAAAAAATAATGTCAAAAGTTTTCAGATTTATTTATCTAATTAATTTTGATTACAAATTCGTTTTATTTCTCAATGCATTAACGTGTATACAATGTAGAAGTGTTATTATTTTTGGAAAGTGTATTTTGACGAGAACTTTCAAAAAATCGCACCTCTCCTTTTAATTTATATATGTATTGATATAGATATAGATATTCGGGTGGACCCATATATGTTGTTGGGACCATTTAAGGTAGGGGTTGGGGTGGGTAGAACTGTCATTACCAATAGCAGCTGACAAAGTAGTGCACCTGTTTTCTCAATCTCCAGTTTCGGCACTTACAAAGCTTCCCAACAGCCATCACAAAGGGAAAACCAATCACTCTGAAACATACGACACTGCCTCAATTTCATCGAAAACCTTGCCACTTTCACTATATATACACAGACGAGACGACACAGGGGCAAAGCTGTTTCGTGCGCTGCGCTCCAATAACCCATTTCATATCTCTCCAGCTACTCCGATCGTCCTGCATTTTCGACTCCACCGAGGTAAAATTTCCGGATAGTTGAATGCGAATACTCGCTTTTGATTCTTTAGCTGGTTGATTTGAATTGGGTTCGTTCAGTTTTGAGTCTTTTGAATTGGGTTTAGTCGGTTTTGATTATTGTGAAGTGGGCTTAGTTAGTTATTTTTTTTTATTTGCTTATTGTGAAAATTTGATTTTGATTTGGTACATTACATTGATCCATGTTAAGTATGATTGTTTGTGTTCGTAGAGGGTTGATTTTCACACTGCGAATTCACTGCTAGTCCTAGGAGATTCTAGGGGGAGAGAGAGTTACTGTGTGTTTTTCTGATGTGTGACTGTGTGTGTGTGTTTTTTTTCCTGATGTGTGACTCTGTGTGTGTGTGTGTAATTTTCTGATGTGTGACTCTGTGTGTGTGTGTATACACATACATAAGAAATTCATTGTACATTATACCAATTTGGTTTACATAGATACGAATCAAAGGCTCAATGTGTTTTTTGTCACAAAATAGTAGAAAGAATTGAAATCACAATCTTTGATTCCAAGGTAGTCAATGTTGGCTACCGCTCAGAGAGCCAACCCAGACTCTGCCTCCCCCTCTTCACTCGAGAGCAGACTCAGAGCTAGCTTGACTTGAATTGGAATTCCATGGTCTTTCACGTGAGGGGGAGGACTGCCTTTGATGCTATTTCATAGACGAGAAGCATGTCCCCAGATCAGTAGTTCCAGCCTTGAATTAATGATGTTGGAAAGTGGAAGAAGTTCCATGGCCAAACACATTGAGATCGATTTTCTGCTCCTTAGTCTAGTCTATATCCACAGCTGATGCAACTCTGTACAGAGTCGAATCAATTTACTGTTCAATGCTTGTCTGTTAATCTATCAGCAGTAGCTCTTTAGATAGCTTTATTTCTGACATGCTGCTAGTGCTAGCTTCCTATCCTAAATAATGAATGCCATTCTCTGAAATATCAGATGGACTGACTTTTATACCATCAACGCTTCTGGTTCCATTCCTTTTTGGGCACATGCCATCTAATTTATAAGGGCCCTTGAACAAGGGGAATAAAATTTCACAGGTTTCTGACTTCAAACAGACTTGTTAATGCATAAGGAAGCATCGGATCAGACCGTTCATTTTATGAGATACACGTCCAAGACTTATTAGGAATATGTGTATTAATGTGTTCCTTCCACGTAATTGTTATGCCTTGCAAACTTGTTGAACTTTAATTCAAAATACCAAATTTTGTGATAAACAGTAATACTCTTTGACGTCTTTTTTGAAGTAATTGTTTAATTACTTTCTTTAAGAATTTGATTTTGTTTGTTTATAAGATATAAATTGTGCTCCTTAATCCTTATATTACGCCCTTCGTCCCTAAAAGATTGTGTGTGTGTTTATATATATTCAAGGAGATGAAAGAAGTCAATTTTGTCATATATATACCCTTGATATCTATATTCCAAGTATAAGTGATCATATGGTTATAATAGTTGACAATGGTGATTTTGGTAAACGTATATATTTCTGCATGCTTGAATCTTCTTAAAATGACATTCATGTCGGAGAAAGAGATATTTTGAAAAATGACTCATTTTGGGATGAAGGGAGTTTTATTTTGTAGTTTAGACTTTAAAGATATATTATGTTTGAGTTGTAATTTTCTCATTTATTAGACTTTGATCCTCTTTTTCCCTGTAATTTTTTAGTTGGTTGATCATTCTTGTTTGTCTAGCAGATTTCTTGTCTTGTGTTTTGGTGATTTGTCTTGTTGAAATGGCAACTGCTACTGGGAGCATGCACATTGCTACAGCAAAATCCATTACTTTGGCATCTCGTGAAGTTGCCAAATCGAGCATTGCGAATTTCGGTAATGAAGTTAGAGCTATGTCTTGGACAAAACTTAGAAGCTCTTGCCACATCTCATCGACACGAGCATTGTCTCAGGGCATCACCTCTGCTCCTGTAAAATCTTGTAGGTTTGTAACAAAAGCAATGGCTGAGGCCAATGTGGCAAAGCCCCTCCCTGGACTTCCTGTTGATTTGAGAGGTTAGATATCTTGATGTTATCTTTGCAAACATGTTTTTACACTTGGTAACGTAATCTGTGACCTTACATGTTTCCCTTTCTTGAGGATTTTCATTATAGTAGTACTTGTTTTATGGCATTACTAACTAGGCTCATATGGAAGATCAATAAGTCAACTTGTAGCATTCTTCTAATCTCCTTTTAGTGATTCTTTTTATTCTTTCTGGCAGATTGAATCTGTTTTAGCTGTTAATCAGCTACTTCAAATTTTCAATGGGATTTTCTCATTATTAGAACTGTAAAAGGTCCTAATGGCAGTTAGGGAACATTATTCTTGACGAAATTATACCTATTGAGCATGTCTCAAATAAAATATATAAATTGATGTGTCCAGAGGTCCTAATGGCAGTTTGGGAACATTATTCTTGACGAAATTATACCTATTGAGCATGTCTCAAATAAAATATATAAATTGATGTGTCCAGAGAGAACTGAACATACCTAGTCCACATTTGAAAGTAAAATACTTACAGTATATTGCATTATTCTTGTCTAGAAACTTGTTTGGTGTTCACAAGTGGTGTGGAATTAGAATGTCCAGGGAATTGCATACATAATATTCAAATGGGACTGTTACATCCCCGAAGTGAAGTAGGAATCTTTTAGTGGTATGCAGGGAATGAAGTTAAGAGATTCTTACTTCTGTAATCACATAAAGAAATGTATAATTGAATTCATCAGTAATGAGCCCCTAAGGGGGTGGCCCAGTGGTAGACATGGGGCTTCACAAAGTGTGAGGTCTCAGGTTCGATCCCTTCCCATGCCCCCCTTAGGAGGAAAAAAAAAAATTCATCAGTAATGTTTCTCCATTCTGCTTCTAAAGAGTGCTCGTACATCTTTTGGCTAGCTATCTTCCTTGAAAGAAGGAGATGAAAAAGTAAAACAAATAATATTTCAATTCTGATACTTGACTGTACTTGTATGACAAACTTTCTACAGGTAAGAGGGCATTTATTGCTGGAATAGCTGATGATAATGGATATGGATGGGCAATAGCTAAATCTCTTGCTGCTGCGGGTGCTGAAATTCTTGTTGGCACATGGGTCCCCGTATGATATCGATCCATCTCCTTTGCTACTTGCTTTTTGCTTTCTTTTTAAACATTTTCCAGATTGTCAAACTATATATTCCTGAAAAGATGATTGTCTATACAGGCACTTAACATTTTTGAAACCAGTCTAAGAAGGGGGAAATTTGATGAATCTCGCGTGTAAGAATATTCCTGTTCTATTTCTTATGCTTCCATGTTTTGATGCAAATTCAACTGATTGTGAAGGCAATTTGATCTTTAGGTTGCCAGATGGTTCATTGATGGAAATCACGAAAGTCTATCCCTTGGATGCAGTTTTTGATAGTCCTGAAGATGTTCCTGAAGATGTATGCTCATAGCTTCTCTTGCAGATTTAAATTCTCCCAGTTTTATAGTGATTAGTGAATTATTATCGTGCATTAATACATTTGTCGAAATCTGCAGATAAAAACAAACAAACGCTACGCTGGGTCCTCAAAGTGGACTGTCAAGGTATGACTTTAGCAATCCTTGCAGATTCATTATCTACTGCTCAAGTCTGTGCTTCATATGTTAACTTCAAATGAACTACCCAAAAAAGGAACTGTAAAATTTAAGCTATGCAAAACCGATCCCTATTCACACCAGTGACACTGGAGGCTAAAGCACCACATATTGATGATTATGATCATGTCAACATTTGATGTTTGACATCGTGTACTTAGAAATGTGAGATTCATTATCAAAATAGCAACTGCATCACCTCGGTAAAATATTGATGAGCCAGGACCCGACCTAATATAAACTATGGGTTTCTGAGTTGAGTTAGTGGTAATCATACGTTCTCTTGGTCATCCTTTGCTTTTCCACTTGGAATTCTTACCCATTCCTATCACCAGTGACTAATCAATCAGCTTCAAGTTTGCATTTAGGTACCATGAAAATGCATCAGCCTTAGCTTATAATTTTTGTAATAGAATTGGTCATCCCTAAGTGATTTGTCACATCTTTCAGGAAGTTGCGGAATCGGTGAAAGAGGATTTTGGCACCATAGACATTCTTGTGCACTCACTAGCAAATGGTCCCGAGGTATAATTTGGGAGGTTTTTTTTCTTCCATATATTGTTGGTTGACCATCTTCATCATTAAGTGTTAAACATGACGTGCAGGTTACCAAACCTCTCTTGGGTACATCAAGGCATGGATATCTTGCAGCCATCTCTGCGTCAAGCTACTCCTATGTTTCTTTGCTCCAACACTTCGTTCCAATAATGAACCCAGGCACATTTCTCTTTTCTTCTTCAATGCATTTTGCTATTCTAATTGAACCTTATGAATCTTTTCTACTGATATTGAGCTAACACATTGATTTTGCAGGTGGTTCTTCAATTTCCTTAACTTACATTGCTGCGGAAAGGATCATACCAGGGTACATGTTCCTTTCGTTTGCACTCCATTTGTCTCTAAACATTTTAGTCATTTTTTAATTTTACCTTCTTTACAAGCAGATATGGTGGAGGTATGAGTTCAGCCAAGGCTGCTTTAGAGAGCGACACAAAGGTCAATTTTTCTTCTATCATAATTCTTTCTCACCAGCAGCATTTAGTATCCACTTGCTTGTAATGGCCAGAACTATTATCTAATTTATTGTGTGATTCAGGTGCTAGCTTTTGAAGCTGGACGGAAACACAAAATCAGAGTCAACACCATATCTGCAGGTATTGCAAATTGTTTTTGCCTTTGAAGTTTTGTAGCTTTGACAAGGATATATGCGCACTACCAATTGGGGATTCTCCCTGAATACCCCAGACATGCCATGATTATCCACATTGATGCCACTGACATCTCTTTTTTGTGACATTCTACTAATGCATTCTATTCTTACTAATGTTTCAGGCCCACTAAGAAGTCGTGCTGCCAAAGCTATTGGTTTTATTGATATGATGATTGATTATTCATTGGAGAATGCACCTTTGCAGAAAGAACTATCTGCAGGTGAGTTGCGTTTTGTGAACTTCCTACATAACCTTGGCTTATTCAATAGTGTTTTATTCGAATACGGTGACTCCTTTTGTTTAGTTCTCTCATAACCTTTTTCTTGCCTTTTGCGTTGTGATATCCATATTCAGATTTAATCACCCCAGCTATTGGAAATAATATCATCATTTGGAAACAAGTGCCTTAGGCACTCATTAAGGGTCTCAGTTTAGAAAGTTTTGCATTGGAATTCTTCCTTATGGCCTTATTAACAATGCCACTCGGGTGAATTTTAAGACATGACTTTCTAAATTTTGATGCTTGAAGAATGCCCTCAAGGGCACCTATTAGCTGATCCCATCAAATACCCGCCCCAACAAACATGTTTTAGTTTATTCAATTTATTTGTGCGACTTCTAGTTACTGTAAACTAGTGAACAGCAGGGCCATTGCTTATGCTATTTGGTTGTTGCCATTACAATAATAATATTGAAAACATGTGAGATGCCATGGAAGCAACTTAAAGATGCAAAGCCTTGAAAGTACCTATATTGACCCAAATGGCAACCAAATTTATGTAAATATTTCAATCCTTATTGTGTGTTACTTGTATATTTACTGAGCTGAGACAATTTATGTAACAGAGGAGGTGGGAAACGCTGCTGCTTTTCTGGCATCACCGTTGGCTTCAGCAATCAGCAACTGGCACCGCCTTGTACCGTCTTGTGCGTTGACAATGGCCTGAATGCAATGGGAGTTGGAGTTGACAGTCCAGTGTTTAAAGACCTAGACATCCCAAGGGATAACAAGCACTAAAGGTAGTGAGCACCCATGGTATAACGTACCCTTCCCCAAACAATTTTGATTATCAAGAATAAGTATCCTCGTGGTATCTTTTCTTATCGCTCACTAGATTTTCTGAGAATAGGTCAGTTTGGCATCCCATTTTGGTAAGGGTAATGTTTATGTTTAGTCTTGACATACATTGTAGTAATATCATCGAACAGTTTGTTGGGGTTGGCCTCAGCGTATTTGCTATAGTTGATGTTTATGATAGCAGTTTTGAGGCTGTACTTTTTTAACATCTCCTAGATTAATTACTTTTGTGGGATTGAATTTGAAGATTTTCGCAATGTACCGTGGTGTGCATGGTAATTGGAGAATCAAACCCGTAACTTTATGTTAAGGAGTGATATTAGGCAAAGAAGTGACAGCTTTAACAGCAATCTATTGCCACTTCTTGACCATGGCATACTTACAACGGTGGCAACACAGTTTATCTCCATACTGAGCGAAATGAGGGACGACCAAGTCCTGCTAGTATAATGTGCTTGAAGTTCCCTCGAGCCCACGTTGCGCCTCTTAACATATTTGACTTTGAGGCAGCTAGAAATGGAATTGGAAACCCTAGATTGGAGGCAAGACGAGGCTCACAAAATTTCACAAAGCAAATGGCTTGCGCTTATTATATAATATATATCGTTGAAAGTAATTCACAAATCAAAATTAATAAAAAGTACGTTGTCTTGTAAGGATTTAAACATGTGGTCTCCAAAATATCCCTTGCGCAACTCACCAGTACAACAATCAAGCACGTTTATACATACAATACATACAGCAAATTCTACAAATTTGGGCAGGCGGTCGCCCTTCTCACCTTCCCCATGGCCGACTGTTCCTACCTTTACCCCATTTCCTCCCAACATTGTTAAAACCCATATAGTCATCTTCCAATATTCCATTCACAACCTCATGTTTGGGGTCTTTATATCACACACATCACATGCACGTGCACACACATTACACATCACATGCCACACACTAGGACAACAGTTATGGTTATTACACGGGTGAGACAATTCACACCCCCATTCTGCTTTATACACCCACTTTTTATATACTCACACCTATTTTATAAAATTCCCCACATTGCTCAATTCACCCACCCCATTATAGATATTCTACCCTTTTTACACACCTACTTCTCCCTCCCTTCCCTCCTTTCTCTTTCCCATCTCTCCCATGAATCTCTCTTCAACTGTTTCTTCCCTCCCTTGTCTCTCCGGTCCGATGTTTCTTCCCTTTCCCTCTGTCACCCCTTCTCTCCCTCCCCCAATGTTTTTTCTTCTCGAAGCTCCATGAATGATATTTTGTTGGGAGAGATTCATGACAAAAATGCTAATTTATGATGTGAATAAGAGAAGCCAAACAAAGTGTGCGAGAATTATGAGCCCTATTTTTTATGTAAAATTGAAAAAGACTTCTACATCATGTTCAACCATTGTTGGCCGAACAATGCAGTGATATCCAGTTGGTGCTTGCCTTATTACGCAAGCTCGAGAAGTTGGGGTCCATTTTGTAGCATGAGGGAAGAACTAAGAAATCTTATTAGCAATTACTGTTGGCAAGTGATGGGACCGGACCAGGCTCGCACCAATCCCACCGGGCCAAACGTTAAAATTGGACCGGGTTTGGCATACTCGAAATTTATTCGGGCCGCTAATCCTAAAGCTCAAGCCCACACAAAACACTGGGTCGACTAGGGTAGTTTATGGGCCTACCCATTGAGTGGGTCGCTTTTGCCAATTTTATTGAAATAATTACAAAAGCAGGTACATTTTTCAAAACATGTTTTCAAATCAATCCAACCATTTTTTAGACATATCTTTTAGGTACATTTTTAGAGTGAAAGTGCGTCAATCCTTGTCCTTTGCCCTCTTATAATTTACATACTCCCACGCTTTCTCTTTAATTAGAGCAGGTCCCTTTCCCCATTTCCCCTAATTGAGACCTCTCTCCTCACTCCATGAAATCGTCTGCATTCGAGAGCCATGGCGAAACACTTAAAATTGAAGGATGAGTCATCGAATGATTCTCTCCACAATTAGGTCGAAAGGAGAACAAGTCAATGACCGAGGTTAATGAAGAAGTTGAAGAAGAAGATGAGGAGGAACTCGAGGCCGTCGCGAGACCGGTTGATTCAGCGAGATGGCTCATTTCGGCTCGGCGATGACCGGAAGGCGAATATTAACAAGTGAGCTTCCGGCGTTTCCTTCCGATCGATGCGCGCATATTAACAATGGCGTCTTGATGTTTCTCGTGCAAATTCAGGGAAAGACTCGATTGCCGATGATTTAGAAGAAACGAAGAAGTCATATAATGGATCCCAAACATCCAGAGAATGGATCGGCGGGTGTTCTTTGCCATCGCGTCGGTTTTCAGAAGAAGTTTGGGATAATCGACATATTGGCATCGACGATAGATTTACGTAGTTTTAGTTCTTTGGGAAAGTTAGGGAAAACCGAGATAGTTTGATTCTTGGCGAACTAATGGATCGTTGTTCGATGCACTAAATGAGAAAGTCGGCGAAACCTTATGTTGTGGAGCTTGATCTTGAGATGATGGATACCAAATTGAGTGTTCTTCTAGATCTTGTTGGTCGTCGCACTATTCCCCAAATATTTGTAAATGGAAAACATATTGGCGGGTCGATGATCTCCAAAGTGCTATCAGTGGCAAGTTGCGAACCTTCTCAACAAGAGCGGATGAAAGTATTGAAGATATGAAAAAGAGCCTTTCGGCGAAAGATCCTTTGGAGTTTGGAAACAATGGTATTAATGGTGTGATGTTGACTAAGCGACTCCATGGAGACAGTTGTTATTTTTGTTTACTTTTTTCTTGATATTGTGATGTAAATCGGATGCTATGATTTGTAAAAAAGCAACATTCTTTGGAAAAAAAAAAAAAACTAATGGATCGTTGGGTTTCGATAGTTATTCTTTATTTGAAACTTCGTTTTGTTCCTTCAATTTATGACATCAAGTTGATTTCGATGCACGGCATCAGTTGATTTTTAATGTTTTTTGATTTTTTAGGTTGGATCTTCATTAATGGCATTTTTGTCATTTGGCAACCAATTGTAGTTAAATGTCCAAAAATTGATGATCCAGATGAAAACATGTTTAAATTGTCTTGGGTTAAAATTTGCCTAATTTTATTTATTTTACGGCCCACATAGCAAAGCCCACCAAGTCTAAGAAACCTAAGCCCAACCAGACATAATATTAGGTGAGTTGGGCCAACCCATTGGGTCGGACCTATTTTGATAGCTGCTATGAAAACTAGGGGAGGTAGGCGGGTGGGAATAGGTGGCTAGGGAAGAAAAAAAAAAGTATATTTAGTATTTTCTCGTGGCTGACATTTTTGCAAAAAAAAATTGATGGATGTATAGAGCAAAATGGGAGGGGTGAGGGAGGGCGGTGGTGCTGTGAATAGTCACAGCTAGAGGTGGCAATTTATGTTCATGCTCATATGCCCGTCGGACCGTTCGTCAAATTATGTGCACATTAATTTTTTTAAATTGGCATAAATAGACATACACATTTGAGACCATTGATTAACATGGGCTAAAATGGGCACCTAGTTAATCACGAAATTTACTCACTTTGGGATTAACTTATTGCAATTCTTCGTCGCACCACTCCCAACAATAATCTAATACATCAATCGAATTGAGCTCACGAAAGAGCTAGAGTTAGGAACTCTGAATTGCAAAATGCTAATACAAGGAACACCCCCCAACCTGAGAACAAAACCCACCCACTTGTGCAATGCAATCACTGTCCCAAATGCGTCTTGGCTTTAAAAGTGTTTTTCTTTTCCACAAAAATTATGTTGAAAGAAGCGAGAAATAAAGATGATATTTTTTAAACCGCTTAAAAGATTTTTTTAAAAGTACATTTTTTGGGGTGTGATGTCACCTAAAAACTGTGTATATATATGGATTTTAATATTCAAGTCACTTGTATATATTTTTTTGATAATTATTTGAAGGATATATTTTTTTTTACATTTTTTGTATTTATTTGATAATTGCATGTTAATGAGTAAATGAACACTCATGCTTATTTAGTGTCCGCCGTATATGCAAATGTTATTAAATGAACACTTACCTACCCGCTCATTTGAACCCACCGCCCATATGAACAAGCTCATATCCACCCTACATTCATTTGTCACCTCTAGTCACACCCTTATTACAATCAGGGAGGCTTCAAAACCAAAGTTATAATCATTCCCACCTAAACCCGATCCCTCCCAACACTTTCAAAACCCAAACTGTCATCTTCAATTCCTTCGCAACCTCCTGTTTGAGGTCTTTATATCACACACATCACATGCAAGCACACACTTGCACAACACTTGCGATTAGTACAGTTAGGGGGAGGCTTCAAAACCGAAGCTTTCACCAACATTTTCAAGACCCACATAGTCATCTTCAATCCCTTTCACAACCTCAAGTTTGGGGTCTTTATAAGGATAGCAATGTCGCAGCCACGACAAATAGCGCGAGCAAGCGCGGCACGATTATAAAACACGATTCACGAGACAAATGACACGATAAGCGATGCGACCGCGACCTGGCGAAGCGATCACGAAAAGAGCGAAATTGTTAATATATTCAAATGATAATTTATTGTTATATTTATAATCAAATAAGATTGATAATATGAAAACACAATAATGAGCGCGAACAGCGATAACATGAATTGCCACCTAACTTTATACCAACCAATTATGTCATTTAAGAGATCAAACACTCCACAAATCAATATTGTCATAGAAACCCACTGGGGTGTGATATTACAAGCTCTCGAGCTTGCGGTATTCCACACAAAAGTTTGTAAGAATACAACAAACTCGAGCTCATAATATCATTTGCCCCAAGTATTCTTAAGCAATTTACCCGCATTGAGCAAAGGATTCGCATCTCAACATTGACATGAAAACCCATTTATTGATTATATGGTACACTACTTGAAATTGCAAATCGTGTAACTACACCAAAAGAAGATGGGAACATTATTACAAACTCGTATAAATAACCAACCATACTTGCCTCACAGCCATAAACTTGAGCTTTTATAAATTAGGTACTGATTAAAGTTTCTTAAGAGGCATCTTCTTCTATTAACAAGTATAATAGTGGGCTTCAAAGCTTCCTACTCATAATATACCCATGGTTTTGGAACCTCAGGGGACGAAAAAAGATCAAATCTACGCTATATCAAAAAATATTGGTGTAAGTTGCAAAAATATAGCCCTTGGACTAAAACACGTATCGAGGTCAATGGCGAACCTCACTCTCTTGGCTTCTTACTCATCGTTTTCGCTTGTTAGCATCCAAGTACCTCTTTCTTAACCGGATGTTATTGGGGGTAACCTGTTCATCAATAAAGAGACTTTTCAGTGCTAGTCCAAAACCACATATATGGAACAAAACACACAAACTTATCTGGACAACTCGAAATATTAGATTTCATAATAAAACCCACACTATGCTTCTACAGAAAATGCCAATAATATGAGAATTTTCACACATGCACAAACTTTAGGCCCTCTCATTACAATGAGAAGATTTAAAGTTAATGGAACTTACCTCAATGAGCTCATCAGAAGCCACATAACCAATAGCTTCTTCAAGGGTCATCTGCACCAAAATGCACTTAGATATATGATACCCATATCAAGAACAAAAACTAAATAGAACCAAACGCATTCATTGGCAGAATTATACATACATAAATAAATAAATATATATATATATATACATACATACATATATATATTTCAAGTTAGAAATCTATGTCTTGGAGATAGCAAGTCGAATGTAACATTTGCATGTGAATCACTTGCTTACGACAGCCGACATAGGAAAAGCAATTGATCAGAGAAGTAAAAACTAAAGAAGAAACTGGCTGGAGTCGTACTCTGCTGGAGGAGGAGAGCTTCACATTTTCATCTTTACCAGCTGACCTTATATTGGTAAGTTCCTTATTTCGTACAGGGTTGACCTGCAACAATGAAATGACTCATCAATCACCTTCAAGAAAATTGTGACTGCCACCACTACGGAGGAAGATGCGCAACTCCTTACATCTAA